>BQNB010017865.1:0-69223 GCA_026074375.1 Tanacetum coccineum
CATAAAAATAAAATGGGAGGAATTATTAAACGAGGGTATAAATGTTTTTTTATATAATATTTTTAAATAAGTCCATCCCTCTTAATATAAGCCACAAAGTTTGGGCTTACCAAAACCTCCTAATATAAGCTCATAAGCACAGTCATATAAGTTTAGCCAAACACTTAGTTTCGGCTTATTTAACACATATAAGCTAATAAGCTCATAAGCCCATCATATAAGCTTAGCCAAACACCCCTAAATGTTCTTTTTAACTGCCCAAACTATATTTATATATGACACTATGGATGTACGCCTTTGAACAAATAGTGATCCAAGATTAACTAAAAATGGCAGGAAGGAAGGATTTAACACACAAATCAAAAACCATTTTCATTATTAGTAATATTTGGTGGTCACTAACTGGGGCTATTTTGGTGGACAGAAGTCACTATGTCCCGGAGTTGTTTAATCAATCATGTTTTAAGAGACTAAAAAAAGTAGAACTTATGTGATCTCGTGTTATCAGTAAAGCGGTGGTCATTGTTGAAACCATACCCTCACGTCAACACATCGAGCTAATTAAAGCATCCTTCTCTTTTGAAACACACAATATTCCCATTTGCGCAACGAATATTGATTATATAACTCGATTGTGACGGTTATATCAATTAAATGAAGGTGAAAACTGTTGCTCAAAGATCAAGCCCAAGGACGCCAAGATTTTCGTAAAAGGGTTAGCGTTCAAGTCCCCTTCTGGCTATCATCGCTCCTAAAAATACATTCTCGCGCATTGTTACAGTCTATATTGTACAATGGTAAATCATTTTGGGTCTGGGCTCCCACTTTGAGCCGACCCAATTTTATTTTATTTTTTTTAATTTTTGGCACAGAAAATCGGGGGCGAGAAGAAAAAATATTATAAGAAGTTACGATTCGAACTTTTAAAATATTCGTTCAAGATCACGCCCAAGACGCCAAGGATTTTCGTAAAAGGGATGCCGTTCAAGCCCCTCTGGTATATTATAAAACATACATTTTTGCATTGTACAGTAGAAGCTACAACAGTGCTTCTACTGTACAATGGTAAATCATTTTGGGCCTGGGCTTCCACTTTGGGCCGGCCCAATTTTATTTTATTTTTAATTTTTGACACAAAATAAAGGGAAAAAATATTATAAAAGTACCGATTCAACTTTAAAATAATCGACATGGTCACAAACGTACAACTTTAGATTGCATTAAACAGTGTCATTTAAAAAAAAAACCCATATAGCAAAAAAAAACAAAGGTTTAAACATGAGGCCCAACACATAAGCTCATATAAAAAAAACAAACTATTAAACATGAGATAAAAAAAATCGCAAAAAAAAACTAAAAAAAAATAAATTACCGCCCCGCAACAACGCGCGGGACATAAACTCATATAAGGAAAAAAAACAAATTATTAAACATGATACCGAAAAATAAACCCGCACTATTAAACATGAGACCGAAAAAATAAACCCGCACAAAAAAAACATATAACCAAAGAAAAGAACATTTAAACATGAGGCCCAACACATAAGGTCATATAAGAAAAAAAAACAAATTATTAAACATGAGACCGAAAAAATAAACCCGCACAAAATTAAAATAATAATAATAATAATAACAATGGCCCGCAACAACGCGCGAAAAATTAACGTCCCGCAGCAACGCGCGAGTAATCCTGCTTGTTAACAATAAAAGTCAACTTGGGAAATCATATTATTAATTTCTAATTGATTCGATCACAGTAATATTTGACATCTATTACTTGCCCGTTAAATACTGTATTTATGTTTCAAGATAAACGACCATGTTATATGTGTAGAAATCAAGGGAAAATGAACAATTATATTGATCAGATTCATTTAACAATAAAGATTACATGAGATTAAATAGTGACTAATCTTAACAAAATCTAGCAACTAGACGGGCTAAACCGTTTATTATGTAAGACCCCCCCTCAAACTCACAATGTCGCGGCAGTGAACATTAGGAGTTTGTCGAACACAAAATAAACTAAAACTGAAAAAACAAACACACAGCTTCGGAGCGTCCCAGAGTGCAGACTCGGTGCTTGACGAAGTCTCATTCCGATGCAATCCAAACAAGTGCAGATTCAGACATGTGTAGAGCACAGACATGTGCAGAGCACATAATTACACAAACACAAAGATGAACGAGAGCAGATCAGGCAGACAACAGAGAGATTTGAACAGAGGTAGATGAAGAGCATATTCAGGCAGACAACAGATAGATGCAGATTCAACAGAAAGATCTTAACAGAGGTAGCGAAGAGCAAGAAGACAGATTCGACAGTCAGATAGACAGAGCAGCAGATTCAGTCAACAGATTCTCAGGCAGATGCAGACAAACCCGAGCAGAACCAGAACCAGACACATAATTAGACATGTTACCAGGCAGAATCATGCGAAACCGGGCAGAACCAAAACATGTTCCAGAGATGCAACACATAACAAATACCGATACCGATCTCGATAGTAATACCAGTACCAAACCACTAATACCACCGATCTAACAAAGCTATTGAACTCTAACTTACCAATCACAACCCGATGCAAATACCAAATACCGATCCCAATGCTAATACTAATATTACTAGCAAACCGATATTACCAACAAACTAAACAGCGAATTACAAAACTCAATTGAAATGTGTGAAACAAACAAACAAAAAAAAGACAAACTGATGTTTTCTTATAAAACCCGAATTGATCCAGTTTTAATATTAAAACCTACCAGAACATGTTGAATGTTAAGCCTAGAAATTCATGTGATAACCAATTTCAATTTATGTCTCACCGTCCCATTAACTAATTCCACAAATCTAAAAACCAATCATAGAGTAGCAATATAGAAACTTACTTATTTACTTGTTTAAAGTGTGGTCACATATCGAACATACCTAAGTATAGTTAAAGAGAGTGAAAATGATAGGTAAACAAAAGATAAAACAAATGCGACAGTCAGAGATTCGAAAGCCTGAAGTTGAATTGAGCATGTCCATAACAACCTGTAATATTTCACATGCTTATTTTGCACAACTGCTTATTTCGCACAACTAAGCATGACATATTTCACACACACCTGTAAGTCTGCATATTTCGCAGCCTTCAAACCCCACTGCATATTTCGCAGTCTTCAAAAGAAGCCCAGAAATAGGTGTCGAAAATAAGCAGATAAGCATCAAATAAGCCACAAAAAATTTATAACTTTAACCAGAAACATATAGTATTGTTTGGACTAGCACAGATATCTAGACCAGATCTAAACGAAAACATATCAGATCAAAAAAATAGCTCGGACATCTAGACCAGAAAAGTAATAGTGAAGTACTCATCGAACATTGGTTAGAACAAGATATCCTAATCATTCTTTGTCGGTGGGACATATGGTGTTGAAGAAGGAGGATTTGGTACGAGGCCTGGACTAAGTGTTCCAGGAGTCATAAATTGAGGTGCGGGTCCTAAACTGAAATGTTCAGAAGCCACTGCAGTCTTTTTAATCATTTGTGTACCACTTGTTTCCAATGGAGTTTAAGATGATTGTACATTTGAAGACGATCCCTGTAAAATGGAGACTTCATGGAGAAGTTCATGACATGAATCATCTAAATGTGCAAGTTGTGGTTGTTCCTCAACACCTTGAGAAATAATTAGAGATTGTTCTTGTTTGTAAATTCCCTGAGGTACTTGATTCTTAGACATCAACCTTTTCAGCAACCAAACTCTGAATCCATCTGGACATTGTATGATGTACCTGTATCTAAGTTAAATGTACCTGCACTGACATTAAGAGTTTGTTCGCATTTATATGGGTTAGTGATATCTTACTTTGAACCATTTGGGGTTTCACTGTCAACCTTGGTTGTGCTAGAGGTGAATATCTTTCCTGTTGGAATCCATTTAAGACCAGCAGTCTTGAAAATTCTACCCGTCGGTTTCTACCCAAGACAAGATCTAGGAGTGTTTATTTTCTCATGCACAGCGGAAGACTTATTAGGAGAAAACCTATGTCCTGTAAAGATCTGCCTACCAGATTTCTGAGTATTACTTTTGGGTTCTACAGGTTGTTACTGTTTTTACTCTTATGGGATTGAACCTTAGCACGAGAATTCACTTCATTCAGGAATTTTGTTATACAAGCATCGTGGTTTGCATTAAAGACACATTTCTAACAAGTCGAACAAACAAAGTGTTTGGAGTCCAAAAATGAACTAGGATTCCTAGAGTGATCTACTAGTGGCACACTATTCGATGTTACACCACTACTCTTAGATACAGGAAAACTCCTAGATGTTTGATTGTTGCTCTTAGGTTTTTGTTTGCTACGATTAGTAGTGTTTTGTAGGCTAGTAGTATGCATCACACTAGGTTTTGAATTCCTATTTCTTTCTTGTGTTTTTTTTCCTGGCTTCCTCTAGATAGTGATTATGAGCCATATCATTTGAACCATATGATTCTTCTTGACTATTCCTAGATGAGCCAGGTGAAATCACGTGATGAGGTTTTGCAAGCACATATTCTCGAACTTTAGGCAAATAATGAGGAGTGACTGGTTTTGACAAAACGTTATTCACATCAACTTGGGAGGCAAACCGTGGTTTTGAAAAGTTAGGTCATTCAGATTTAAACGCATTCGGTTGTCTAACAACTGATTGGTTTCTGGGTGGTTGTAAAACCGGTTTCCCCAAGATTGATGGTTTTGCAAACTTAGTATCCATGCTATTTCCTTTTAACTTTCTTAATTCGTTTTTTAATGCTGCATTCGCAAAAACCTTTTCCTGAATCTAAGCTTTTAAATCAGCATTTTCAACAGTCTTACTATTTATTTGAGCAATCAGTGAGTCATTATGGTCTTTTGTCTGAACTCGTGTCTTTTTGATAGAATCGTAAAGATCTTTGTAAGTCTGTTTCAAATGCTCATTTTCCTTATGCAACTTCTTATTCTCTGCAAGTAATTTAACCACACTATGTTCCAATTCAATATTGATTGTTTCAAGTACCCCTTTTTCCTTTTTAATCTTGGCTTTATTACTTGTTTTATTCAAAATTTGACCATGATGCCCGAATTTTAAAGCTTGATTTTGATATTTAAGTTCCAGATTAACACAGTGTGCTTCCATTCTTGAAAAATCTTTTTGAAATTGAGCAACGGTCTTTTTGAGAGAAATATTTTCAGACTCGAGAGATTGGTTTGAAAATTCAATTGTCATGTTATCAGGTGATGGATTAAGCAAAGGACTTGTAACTTGACATTTTTCAGCATTCTGGTCAATCTCTCCTCCCCTATTACTCATATTTGTTGAATCAGGAGTGGTATTGCTATCAACCTTTTCCAACAGATATGTGTCATAAATGGGTTCAGATTGCTTAGAATGCTGTTGTTTATTAGCAAGTATATTATGTTGAGAAGTCAATTGTACCTCAGAAAATAGCTCTTGGTCATTTATTGGTCTGATATCTGCATCCACGGCATGTGTGGTATAATTTCCTGATCTACTGCTTGTATCCTGCTTGTCTGACTTTGTCCCACTGCTTTCTGTAATAACCAAATAAGCATCCAATGCTTTACCCATATCAAATTGACTCTCTTACGTCTGCATCTGTCTTTCATTCACTGATTTGCTGAATGCAGTGTTTGAACTGTTATTTTTTGACTTTATCCTACTGCTTTCTGTAACAACAAAATTAACATCCATTGCTTTACCCATATCGACCTTTCCCTCTTAAATAATGGCCCGATGCCTAGAATTAGACGAGGTCCTGATTTGATTGTTGGTCTTTGGATATCTTAAAATAATGGTGGATCTTAAGAATGCCAAAGCTTTGTTGAGACGTTCAAGTGGATCATCGGTCAGAAGATCTGATGGTACCTTTCCTTCTTGCATCTGCTGCAGCTCTCTCTCTCTTGTGAATTTGAATTCGTCGATTCCATTAAATTTTGATTTGTGAAATGAAATTAAAGATCTTAAGTAGATTAAGTGATCTTGTTGTGGTTTGTTATTAAAAAATCGTTATTGACATTAAGGTACTTGATTTTAATTAACGATTGTTATAAAAACTTGACATGAGGACTAACGGTGTAATTAATTAAAATTAAAGGTTAAAATTAACCATGTTGGAAAACTAGAGACTAAAAGTAAAAGAATTTGAAAACTAAAATTTAAAATTACAAATGTTTTAAAAGGTAAAGATTGAAATTAAAATTATTGAAAGTAAGAGGTTAAAAATAAAATTGTTTTAAAACAAAGGATTAATTTTAAAAATGTTAATTTATCTAAGGGCTACAAGTGAAACTATTGGAAAAATGAGGGTAAAAGGAGTAAAATTCAAGATTTAAACAATATTAAAAAATTAGAAAGTGATCATGCACGTGTATGTATTTTTCATCATCTTCTTCCTAGAAACGTTTAGTATTTTTTCATTTCGATTATCCTTTTTGATCTTGTTTATTGATCGTTAAACAATATTAACTATGTTACGATAATCTATGAAGGATCGCGATTGTAATGGTATACGTTATATGACCCGCGCGAACAACGAAACTCGAAATCGAAAAACTTGAAACAAGTCGAGATTTGGCTGTTATTATTTTTTTCAAAAGAGCATATTCCGCAGAATAAGTATAGATTGCTTATTTCGTAGGAAAAGGTAAATCACATTCCGCAGGATTAACCTAGAAACATATTCCGCAGTATTAACCGAAAAACATATTCCGCACGATTATCTTAGAATCATATTCCGCAAGATTAACTAAATTTTGGCAGAGTTTAGTTTCCTAAAATGTAATAAATCGCAGAAATAGAACCCCTGTTTACATAAACCGCACAATAAACATATTACATAAATCGCAAGATAAGTTTCATAACATATTCCGCAGTCGTCATAAACTTATTTCGCAGTCATCAAAAATGAGATTCTTATTTCGCAGACATCATAATAAACCCAAAAATATAAGCTCTGTTTAACACAAATCAGCCACAAACATAAACCTTAAGAAACCTAGTAGCGTTTTAAACAAGAAAGGTACGATCGTTTTGTGTTTTTCAAGAGGGTTTTAAACCAAAAACTGAAAATAAGCCACGAAAGAAAAAGCTTGTGAAAAACTTGAATAAGCTGTTTTTCAAAGTTTTAAGCCACGAAAACTATTAAAAGTTAAGTTACAAAGGTTTTGACATAAAAAGATTTAAGCTTTTTTGTTTAATACATGAAAAACCTAAAAGGTTTGAAAAATAAGCCACGTTGAACAAGACACCAAATAAGCTTAAATAAGCTGTAAAGGCAACGAATAAGCTACGTGGAAAATCTTGTAAAAAACTTAAAGAAGCTGTTTCATAAGGTCAATAAGCCACGACAAAGTAAGCAGAAGAAAAAATAAAGCAATCCTATAATAAGCTATCTAAAAAACTAGAAATCATAAAGCTGTGAAAAAGAAGCCACCACAATTAGCTGCTAACGTTTTTGGAATTAGAGGGTTGATCACAACAGTTATAAACTAAGCTGATATTGATAATAGCCAATCAACACAAACAAATAGTTTGTCGTTTTTGAAAAGTAATTAATGACATAAAAGAAAAGAAAAAAAACGTTTTTAATTGATAAAAATTCAAACTGTTTAAGTTTTTAAAACATATAAACTATAACGAATAAAAATAAGCTAGAAAAAGCTCGAAAATAAGCAAAAACACAATCACTAAATTCACCCGTGGCTCTTATACCAATTGTAGGTTCTTAATTTATCTCAAACACACACCAATATGCTATAAGATCTAAAGAGAGCTAGAGAGAGAAATGGAAGGAAGAACACAAAAACACACACTATACTAGGTGAAAATGTGATTCAACCAACACACTCTTCATGTGTGAAGAGGGTTTAAATACTTACAAGCTATGAGCTAGGCTAGGCTTTCCTTAAGCTTTCTATAAGTCGGCCCAGTTAGCTTTCTAACTACTACATATTATAGACTACTAGCTAATTAAGTAAATATGTGGTGTGACCAATCCGTTTTTGGATTCCTAACAAACTATTACTTTTGTGACCACGTGACAAGCTTTTGTGACAAAAAAGATGACAGATTTTATAAATAATGACCGATTTAAGACACGAAACCCAAAAATCAAATCGACCCGACCCACGAATGAAACCAAGGCTCTTGATACCAAATGTTAGTTTTAAATAATCATTGATCCGGTGGTCGGGGAAACTCAAACCACAAGATAGTCATGTTTTAGTGAGAGAGTAGAGAGAGAAAATAAAAGTGTAAAATAATATGGAAATTGTTAGAATTTCTTTTTATGTGACGACATTTACAGAATTATCATAGTTTATAATAGCACTATACGCAAGGACTAGAAAAGACATTCTTGTATACTTAACATTCGTGTGTATACTTAACATTCGTGTGGGCTATAAATACCCCTCTAAGGCTTTCATGAAAGGGTTGAGACTCTTGTATCATTTTACATTTTATTCTATTTTACACCTTTTACTTTCTCTCTCTACTCTCTCTAGAAAAATGGCTACCTTTTGGTTTGAGTCTCCCCGACCACCGGATCTATGATTCTTTAGTTCTTTTAATTGGTATCAAGATCCATGGTTACACTCTTTGGTCGGTTTTTACTTTTTTGTGTTCGGTTGGTCTCGAATCTGTTCAGATCTGTCACGTTTTTCTATGTCTAATAATCTGTCATATTTGTCACTTGTGTGCTGGTTTCGTGAGCTTATTTCATGGGTTTATTCTTGTACAAAACCCACAACTTGAGTTGTGTTGGGTGTTTTTTTGTGTTAAAAGTATCAATCTTTCTAGTGTTTAATCAAAAGGGAGTCTTGATGCTTTGTGTTGTTTTGAAAGCCTGTTGACTGGTCAACTCACTGAGTCAGTGACGAGTCATGTCAAGAACAGAAATAAAGGAAAGAAAAGACTCAACAATGACTCAAACAACATAAATAATGACCACAGTCCCATACAATTACAATATAAATAATCAACAAATCCACAAGACTAAACCCTAAATCCCTTCGTCACAAATATCAACCATCAAATCCAACCTCAACTAATCCTATTCCCTTCGTCACAATAGATCCCATCTCATCTCCAATCAACATCAAGACTCGAAAATAAATCAAAACATAATCTCAGATTTGTGTTCTTTAACCAACCATCTTTAAAAGATTAAACACATCATCATCGATCTTTGATGGTATAATACCATCTTTAATATACAAAATAAAGTATGATTTATAACACTTGGGTTATAATCATTCTTTGTTTCGATTTAATGACTCACAAGAATGCACAAAAGAATACCTACCTGAGACCAATAAATGATCTTGATGCCAATACTTTATGCTCAAAGCGTGGTTCGATCTCGATATAAAATAAAAGGGGTGCATGTGTTTCGGATCTGGTTCGATTGAAAGAATATTGGTGTTTGAGGCTCGATTATAAAAAGAAAGAAATAGAAATGAGATTGGATTTATTTTTATTTTGGTATGGACACATTTTTTGTTGTTTGAGAGAAAAGAGGTGCAAAGGGGGCGGATGAATATTAGATTATGTTTAGGGTTGAGGAAAATTAGGATAGAAGTGAGGTTATATATTAGATTGAGTTGGCCTACAATAGAGATTACCATTTCAGATGTGGACCGTGTACCACATTTGAGATTGAAGTTGGATCGTATGTCATGTTTGGGCTGATCTTAAATTTCTTTTGTTCTACATACTGGGCCGTGTAATATCAAAGAAATAATATGGATTGGTTTAGGAAAGTGACGTGGGTTTTTAGCTTTATGCAAATGTCATTTATTTGATGTTATAAGGATTATATTGGCTGAAATTTTAGTGTTATAAGGATCTGTGTGATGAACTTTGGTTCATTATTGGTTAAATAGTATATTTGGGGTTTAAAAGTAACTAGATTAATTTTTGAGACCGGGAACGATAATTATAAAGAATCATGGAACTTAAATTTTAAAGGCTAGATTTGGTATTATTTTTTCTAAGTGACTGCGGAGTTGATCGGGTATCACTTATTTGAGATTGAAGTGGCATTTCACGAAGACGCGTTCTTATTTTATCTTGAAGTCAGGGTTGGCTGGATGCATGACTTTCAATGATAACTTGCTCGGGCTTAAGATTTTCTGAGCATTCAATTCTTCCACCAATTCCTCAAACCACAACAACAGCTTCTCCTGTTATCTCCACCATCACTCCTGTACTACAACAACAATCAACACCAATCTTTACATCACCAATTACTATCGAAGCTCCAACTTTCACAACCGCAGTTCTAGAAACACCAACAATCACAACTGTTGCATTTAATGTTGTTCAATTAAGAGTTGCAGATTTAGAAAAGGATGTCACTAAGCTCAAGAAAGTTGATCACTCTGCAGAAATTCTTGCTGCAATAAGGTCTCATGTTCTAGCTGTGGTAAATAAATATTTGGGATCAAGCTTAGGAGATGCACTACAAAAGGTGCTTCAGCAACATACAATTGATCTTATCCAACAACAATCACAGAAGCAATCAATTGATCTGGAACAAGAACCTACAAAGAGTACTTCAAAGATCCTTAAGGTCAAGAAGGAACAAGCAGATAAGCAGAAGATGACTAAGTATACCATTAAGTCAACTGATAGGGCTGCACTTAATGAGTATGATCTTAAACACGCTCTTTTCCAATCTAAGAATGATTCCAAGTCTTTTAACAAACATTCAGCAAACCAAGTGTTGTATCATGATCTTATAGAGGCATTGATTGTAGATGAAGAATCCATGGACAAAGGTGTTGCTGACTCACTCAAGCAACAGAAAAGGATGCATGGTGATGATGATGAAGACCCTTCTTCTGAACCAAACCAGGGTAAGAAGACTAAGAGGACAAGAACCAAAGAGTCAGAGTCATCTAAAAAGACATCCACCACCAAGGAAACATCCAAAGGTAAAGCTCCAACCAAAGGTTCTAAAGCCGGCAAGTCTGTAACAGCAGAGGAATCGGTTAAAGAAATAATTACTAATGTGGTAATGGATGATGCGGTTAACCCTGATGTTGAAGATGTGGTTCGTGATGATGATCAACCACAAGATACTTTAGAACCAAAGACATAAAAGACTCTCAAACACAATTGGTTCACACAACCTCCAAGGCCTCCTACTCCTTATCCTGAATGGAACACAGTCTAAGTAGTAGATGATACACCTGAGGAACCATGGTTCAATAAACTTCTGTCTGCTGAGAAAGACCCTCTCACATTTGATGCACTTATGGATACTCCGATTGATTTTTTCCAAGTTTTCTATGAATCGACTCAAGATAGACAAGCTTACTAAAGAATACTTAGTAGGACCTGTCTACAACCTGTTGAAAGGGACATGCACAAGCAGCATTGAACTTGAGTACAACATGAAAGAGTGCTTCAAAGTATTGACAGACAAACTTGATTGGAACAATCCAGAAGGAGATCGTTATCCCTTTGACTTGACCAAACCTCTTCTCTTAAAAGGTCGTCCAGGTCGTCTAACCGTTGCTGTAGAATACTTCTTCAACAACGATCTTGAATTTATGAAATCATCAGATACAGTAAAGAAGTACACTACGTCTATTACGAAGACAAAAGCAGCACGGTATGAGATAGTGGGAATTGAAGACATGGTCCTTATGCTTTAGAGTGCTACCAAAGTGAGGTGTGATAAAGATGCTGAAAAGGGAATCAAGCACTAGGGTCCCAAGCGTCAGCTGTGGTATAGATCCCAGACAAACAAATTCTCCAAGCACAAAGTCTACTCTACTCAGAAATTCTCAGTGTAGTTAGTGTGAAAGTCCAAAAACTGCATGGTTATGGTCACTTGGAAGAGATTGTAGTGAGAAGAGCTGATCGACAGCGATACAAGTTTAAAGAAGGTGACTTCATTGATCTACACTTAAACGACATTGAAGACATGCTTTTTCTTGTTGTTCAACACAAGTTATTCCAACTCAAAGGAAGTGATATTGTTGACTTTATTGTGGCTCTTCGTATGTTCACAAGAAGTCTTATCATCAAAACACGAGTCGAGGATCTTTAGCTTGGTGTAGGGAGTTACCAAAAGAAGCTTAATCGCACCAAACCTCAAAAGACCTTTCCTGGAATCGAATTCAAAGAACTTTACACTCCATCATTTTACCCACCAGGGGTAATCTATAAATACTTGAACAAACAGAAGAGGGTGATGTGGGCTGATGAGCTGTAAAAGTTATCAGACGGGACACTCAAGACTATTCGTGATGAACTTCACCACCGGCTGCTTAATTTTTTACTCGGATACAATGATGACATGCCAAGGAGAAAATGGTCAGGTGTGGATAAAAGAAGGACGGGTCTTATAGTAGATTTGATTGATAAGCAGATGCTTGAAAGGCAGGTCATGAGGAATCTGGAATGATTGGTTAGTGCTAGGGAACTCGAGATGGACTACAGACTGATGACACGTACTGAATGATCGTCAGGTCCAATCTCAAATCTTATCTTATGAATAATGTGAATATGTAGTATAGACTTATAAAAATAGGCGAGTATACATAGTTGCCGAGTATGAATTTTCTAGAATTTTTTAATAAATTTAAAAACTTTTAAATTAACGTACTCAACACTATATATAATACCCTCATAAATTGAGGGGGATCATTAATATGTTCCTAATAAGGCTTGATAATAATCGGAACATTTTTTACCCCAAACAGTTTTGTTAACATATTTGAATCAATTGATATCTAAAATATCAAGAGATTTAACATTTTTGATAAGGAGAGAAAATGTGATTAAAATATAAGACTTATAACTGTGATCCTAATGACTCTAGTGCACCTTCTTCCTCGTATGTGCAAAACACTTTCGTATATCGATGCACATATGCAGGGGGAGCAATTTTAGAAAAGAAAACATCAAGGTACAAAAAGTTTTGATTTATATCATCAGTACCTTGATTGAGTTTTTCAAGTGGTTTTAAGATAATGAGAGCAATACCCAAAGACCGACCATGTAATTAATTTTATGAAGTTATAAGGTGGTTAAGGTTAAATATCTGGTCCCATGATCCAGCCAGAACCGGAGGGATCTACCCAGAGACATTCCATTAGTTAGAATAGAAGTCCTTAGGTATGATACAAAAGGAGAAAAATAAGAAAAGGGGATGATGCAGACTAAGACAGAGCTAACACTGGAACAAACCCAACAAGGTGTTAGTGATGAAGTATTGGTAAGCATTGAAGAGGTTAAAGAATGAAAAAGAATTGTAAGGATAAAGGGTGTAAAAAAAGAAGCCCTCCATACACTTAGGCAGAAACCGGGTCAATACATATGCTATCAGAAACACTAAGCTGTTGTCTGGTATTGAAGATGGTCATCATAGACCCAGTGATGCAATGCACAACCCTCCCTAGCCACTCAAGGTCTCTCAAAAGACTCTTGTTTCATTTCTTATAGAGATTAAGCACTTTTCTATCAACTTTCTCACTCCGAGTTAGTTGGTATTGAAAAGGTGGCAGCCTGCTCCAACCTCTGATTACTAAAACCAAAGTGCACTATCGAGTCTAGAGCCATAAAAGAGATCCTCCATAAATCTCATTAGAACACTAATCAAATATATTTGTTATTCATACACTGTGAAAACAAGTAATATCTTAAGAGTCCTACACATTATCCTTGTGATATTGCCAGAACATCACGGTGAAACTTAAGTAATCACAGTGACGATGGAAATCCTTCTAGAGCCAACATCAAACAAGCTCTACGGTAGGTGACTTGTGAGATCCTACATGGATCAAACTTATGATACTGGATATCGATTCGGTCCAGCTTATGAATTGACGAATGAATTTTGAAAAAGATAAAACTTTTGGTGTGTTATAAAACCTGTTTGCAACTTAACACACCAACTGATTTTCCTTAAATTAATTTTCAATCTTATGTCCATGGGAAGCCCCACAAGGGTATCTGGACATAGGAAGTGAAGAATACAAGTAATCTTTGATATGAGATGGGAAGGAACTTAGTAAGAGAGAGTGGAAGGAAGGATTTATTCTAGAGAGAGAAAGTAAGAAACATGTAATTCATAAGTGAAATGAGAATACAAAACCAACCAACACCCTCTCCAAGCTATAGAGAGGGTATTTATACCCATAGTTTGGCCGACCATGGGCCTATTGATGGGCTTACCATGGGCCTTGGGCCATATTAGCTTAATATGATTAACATATCTAACTACGGGCTTTGACTAGTAAATATTTGAAGTGACCGAGACTTTTCTTGATCCTAACAATCTCCCCCTAAGGGAGGTCACTCCAATTTATAAAAAATATAATCCTAGCATACTATGCTTTATCTTTAGTCCTCAGCTCGTAGTCTTTAACATCAATTCTTGATTTACTCTTGTAAATATGTTGTAGTGATTAGTGACTTTGGGATCGAGCTTGTTCCTTTATCTTTAACTTGTGTGTGAGAGTGTGATCTTGAGCATCTTGAGATCATCATCCAAGCATAATCTCTTCGCCATCTTAATGAACTTTGCCATCTTGTGAAACTTGTGACTTTGGACCGACATGCTCATACCTCTCTTGATTTGTTGACTTGAAAAGCCTTAATGTTGCATCTTTATTGAAATTCTTTAACTTTAACACTTCGTCACTTCGAGAAAGACGTTCGGTATCAGAGTGACGAAAACTTCTTTGAAATTCTTTGTCTTCAATACTTCGTCACTTCAAGAAAGACGTACGGTATCAGAGTAGCGGAAGTCTTGAAACATGTACTTGAGCTTTCATGATGTCTTTATGATTGTCGGTCGGGTATGAGCATGTGGCTATGAATCTTGTGAGTCAGCTGGAATCAGGTATACCTCCATCTTTAAGTTTCCTGCATTAAAATAGTTAGTAATAAAGAGGGGGGACGAATATGGCTTTGTCATTCGTCGGTGTTTGGTTGGAGTAACCTTTGAATCCATGAGGATCGACCTGTGATCAGGTAGATTCAATTTAAGAAGAATCTCATTGACAGGATTTCCAACTGAAGTATAGAATCATTCTAACACATTTGTATTAAATTCATCCAAACTCAGCAATTTCTCAATACCACGGAAGGTCTCAAAGCAACAGCACGATACAGAGTAAACCCTTGAGTTACTGTCTCACACTGATTGAAAAAAAAAAAAGTGCGATTTGACAATCAAGGTCGACCGTGTCACTTGCTAAAGTGCTTTGGACACGTCAAAAGTGTTGATTCATAATTCAAAAATTCATCATCAATCGTTAATTCATAACCTGGAACAAGTTTGATTCTTATAAAATCGCACCATCGTTTTCTTATCGCAGTTGTCACAAAAAGTTTGATTCGTATAGAACTCGCATAATTCACCTAGCCATGAGCTTGTTTGATGTTGGTCTCAAGCATGGATTATAGCCATCTTCATTGTGAATACTTAAGTATCACTAAGAATTTCTGGGCAAAATCACAAGGAAAATTCTAGGACTCATTTATTTCCGCGTTATTCACATTGTAGTGAGATAGCACGCATAATATGACAAGAGTCCTAATGAGCTTTATGGATGATCGCTTTTTTATGGCTCTAACTAAATAAGCACTTTGATTTTAGTGATCGGGGAGGCTGTGAGTTGAGTGCTCTACCATTTCAATATCAACTAACTCGGAGTGAGAGAGTTGATAGAAATGTGTGAATCTCCGTGAGTTTTGAAACAAATTCTTTCCGAATTTGAGTGTGCTGGGATGGTTGTTGCATAAAGGGTCGGCATCTGGGTCGCATGACTGCTTCAATGTCGTACAACATCTTATTTTTCGAGCAGTTTATGAACTGACCCTGGGGTTGGGTTTTTTTTTTATGACTCCGGTTTCTTCTGCCTAAGTGTAATGGAGGGCCTTCTTTCTTTTCACCCTTTTATCTTTACAATTTCTTTTTCAATTATTCATCCTCCTTCAATTGCTGTACCGAGACATCACAACTAACTATAACACCATAGTTGGGTTTGTTTCCAGTGTTAGCTCCATCTCAGTCTGCATTCTTCCCTTAATCTCACTTATTACTCCTTTTATCATACTAAGACTTATACACTAACTATGGATAGTCCCCGGGTAAGATGCCCTACGGTTCCTGGTTGGATTCATGGCATTGTAGAAATACCTATGCCACACCACCATATATCTCCATAGATGAAATAAAGAATGCATGGTCATTCTTATAGTGATAATTCCATCAACGATCAGCAACCAAATCATGAAAAGGTTTAAATCAAAGTGTTTGATATAAATACAATAGGTTCGCACTTTGAGAGTTTTGTCATTATCACTAAAAGCTCCCCCTTAACATGTGCATCGTAATCGTAGTACATGCTAAGTGTGGAGTGCATTGAGTCCATTTTATTTGATCACATCTTTCAATACAAGTTAGATCCAGTTAATCACATTAACCTCCTTTCCTGCCCTTATCCTAATGTTAATACCCTTGATATATTGGATGATGCAACTGTATTAACCTTTTGTGGAAAAATTGTTATATACTATCTATGAGGAACATTTTAATGCTCCCCCTCAATTTATGAGGGTATATAAGATAGTGCTGAGTACAATAATTTGAAATTTTTTGAATTTACTAAGAAATTCTTGAAAAATTTTGGTATGGCCGAAGCACATCCTTATTATCACCATAGAAGATCTACACAACATATTTATATATATTCACCAAGTATTTTAAGTACGAAGGTTTGACTTGAATGATAAGAACATCATATGATAGAATCATATGGTCCTTTGTAGTAGCCGAAGGTCTCCTCTGTAAGGTCTTCTACCAACAAACTTTTCTAACATCGCGATCAACCGCCACCACCTGTATTTGGAGTTTCTTGTCAATGTATTTAATCAACACATCAGGTCTCTCTGCTTGTCTGTATTGGATCCATATTTCCTCTTCCACAAATACTCCATTTGAGATCCCCAGTTAGCAATAGGAATAAGAGAGGTGCGAACATGGTTGAGTGTATCCGTCGGCTGAACTTTGAAGTTCATACGTTGCACAACAAACGATTTCTGACCGATGTCATCTTGATAGGATAAAGCCGTGGATATCGATGGTAAGGTAAGTCCGAGTATGGGAGGCATGTTTTCTAAGATCCAGTCCGTTTAAGTGTCAGGTTTGGTGAGGTTTATCATTTTCTAATAACTTTCAACTGCCAGTTGTAAGTCCTCCACACGTTCTCGAATGACAATTCGTCTCATGTACATTCGCAACGCCACATTAAGTGCAAACCGTTCATCCACATTGAGGTTGGTCAACTTACCTTGAACAAGAAGAAGTAACATATCTTCAATATCTTCGCGACGAAGTCTTTTAAGTCGCCCTTCTCGATCGAAACTTGTAGAGGCACTATCATCTTGTCTTCGAACTGTGACCCTCTATACCAAATTTTGTTAACCAAAGAATTCCATTGATCTTGAGACATGGTAACAGCAATAATCATGTGGTATTGAATAGGTCGTCTTACGAAGTTTCCATGTTAGGTTACATATCCATAGAATTATGAACGTTTTGGGGTCTCCAGCCAGTGATATGTATCACAGAGAGCAAGTTTTCCATAGACGACATAGTACCTATGCACATCCATGCACTTCTAAGAGTATCTTGTCTTTAATCCATTTAATATGACCGTAATCAGCAGCCTTTGTCTTGGTAATTGAAGTTATGTATTTACGACTTGAGCTTCCTCCTTTTAGATATTCAAGATCATTGTTTATGAAGTGATCATATGGGATGAATTAGAACTACCTCGTGCATCCTGAATTAAAGGAAGCGGAGCTTACTTAAGATACAAAGCTGATAGCGGTCTTCCTTCAGTGTATTATGCACAATCTAACTGATCATATATGGGTTGAGCTTTAACATATCTTCTCAGATGGTAATCTAACCTCCACAACACTCTTGACACGTGCCATTTTTTTTTTGTTTAGTAATGAGATCCACAACACTCTTGCACGTGCCTTTAATGAGATCATATGTTGGACCGGTCAACAGATCTTGAGTTAGATGTTGAATGTTGTGCCGATTCATTATAAAAGCAGAGAAATCAATGGAAGTAGCCAGAAACTCATTAAATGAGGATGTTGTGCCTGAAGCTTGTGCCAACTTAGTCATCCACCATTGAGGAGGTCAGTCGTCAACCGTCTTTGTTTGGTTCCATTCTCGATCAGGAGTTCGAGAGCCAAATGGATTCCATAATCGTTCATCAACATCTGTTGCCTCTCTGACAGGAGATACATCATCATTTCCTGTATCGAACTCTTAATGAAATGGTTCTTCTAGATCATCAACCCTTGGATCATGCTCCTCTTCTTGAATAGACTTGCCTGATGATTTTGGTAGAGATCTGGTCGTACCTTTGAAAGAACTTGTAGACTTTGACTTCTTTTGAGTTACTTCTTTGGATGACTCTTCTTTGCCAGATCTTTGTCGCTTTGATCCTCGGTTTGATCCAGCAGAGGGTTCTTCATCTTTGTCTTGATCATCACGTCCTCACTTTAGAGTCACAACCTCACCATATGAGGAGAGAAGGTCTTTGTCAGAGTTGTATGCTTCGAGTAACGCTCTGTAGAGATTCTTCTGAACATCAGATCTGCCAATAGAGTTATTTTCCTCCATTTTATCCATGAGAATCTTTTTTAACTCGAGTTTGAGAGCGAAGAGGCTACTGCGTAAGACGTCTGAGGTTGATTGGTTGATCTAACCAACACTTCAGCTCCCAGAGTTTTGGTAACATATTTCTCAACTTTTGTCATAATCTTGGAGGTTTGAGCTTTGACTTGCTCCTTGATTATTCTTTTCATGTTGGAGTCAAGTGAGTTGAGAAAGTCTTGATTCTCTGCCTGAGCTTCTTCTCTTAGCTTGTCTGATTTCAACTGAACAACCACATCTACCGTATCTTTCACCTTAGTCGCAAGGTATTTGTCAACAATGCCCGGAATAGATGATAACGCTTCAGCAAATTGATTAGTTTGTTTGAGTTCAGACAGGTCAGACTCTAATGAGGATACCCTGCGTTCAAAGCCGAATAGGGATGCAAAGTTTGGGATCTCTGGCACAGTTGTTGTTGGAATTGTTGTTGTTGTTGTGGAATCATGTGTTTGTTGTTGAGGTTGGATGATTAGAATGGGTGTTTGAGGGATGATAGTGGCAGAGGAAGGTGTGACGAAAACTGCTGCATTTGGATTTAAAATAGAGTCGATACCTGTATCCGGAGAGGGATTAATGAATTTAGCCACCAAGTCTGATGAAGCAGAGGAGCTTTGTAGTTGCACTACTGGAGGTTCAGTAGTTAGGGTTACGTGAGCTTCTTCCGTTTCTGGATTGGTTTGAGCATCTGTCATTTCGGCATCACTTCTACTTAGGTTGATATTCAAGTCTCCGTACAGTTCCCCATTATCTTCATCGCCTTGTTCTTCTCCCATAGTATCATCATCCTGTTGATTTTCATCTTCCTCCGTGAGTTCATAATCAGGTGGTGTTGAAACTTTCTGATCAGAGGTCACGTCATCATCATCATCATCATCTGCTTTTTCTTCTTCTTTTTCTTTTTCTTGATCATCTGCTATGTATGTGGATAGTTTTGGGTGAACAAAATCATCTCCATCATTATCTGACTCAGTTCTTTCACTGTCATTATCTTGATCATCATCTTCATCATCATTATCCTCGTTGTCATCATCACTGTCATGCTCATCATCGTCTTCATCATTATTATGCTCATCATCATCTTCATCTTATTCCTCTCCTTGACTGAATGTCCAGGATTCTTCTTCACTCTCTGATCTGTATTCGGGTACATCGGGAACCTCTGGTTTGTCACCAGCTCCTTCATTTGTACCAGATCCGGTTTGTTGTTGCTCATCAGGAACCTGTGACTGTAAGACAACTCCATCACCTGAGCCACTTGCATGAGAGACGTGGAATTCTGTCAAGCTTCGTTTGGTTGCCAACTTCATTTGTTCGGCTTCAGATAATGCAACTTCAGATAACATTGTTAAACCTTTTGACTTTGTTGTAGCATGCTTATCTCCCTTAGCCGAAGTCTTGATTCTTTTACCTTTGGAAGCTTGAGAAGGCTTTATCTTTGGAGATAATTCCGAGTCAGTCTTTTTCTTTGTTGCTTTTGACTTGGGAGCCTTTTCACCAGTAGCATAAGCACGATAAGTCTTAAAAGCTTCAGACTCCAACATGGCTTGATTGGTCAAGTGCTGAGGGAGAATAGCATCGTATTCTTGTGTGTCCTTATGTTTTGAAATGACTCTTATGGTGGTGAACACGAAGTCATCCCTGGCATAATGCCAAAACATCTTGTTTCTCCTTGGATTGCTTGATCCTTTGCCATGAAGTAGTCGACAATGACTTTGGTGAAACGTGGATAATACATGTCATTGTTCTTTTTAGAATTCTTGTTCTCCACTTGAAATACCAAGTCTTCCCACAGTAGATAGACATAGTCAACCTGCTTGTTGTGATACATGCCCCCAAAGAATTTGAGCACGTGGGAGTCAAAGACTTTCCAGAGCAGTAGTCTTGCCACTTAGACACTTGTTGATTATGGCAGCAAATGATCTCCATGGTTGATGCATGTGGTTGACATTGACATCAGATAAATACTTGATTTCACCAGTGTGTCCAAGATCTCTGATAAAAGATAGAATATCCTCTTCAAGTGGAGGTTCTTCAAATTTCTGATCAGGGAGTTTAGGGCAAATCTTGAGCATATCTCTGAAGGTGTCAACATTAATAGTATGACTTTTGCCATTCAACTTGAAACGAAGTGACGAGTGATGTCTGGTGACAGTTACCCATAATTCTTGCATGTATATCTCAGGAACATCAACAGAGATCTCAAATGCATTGTAGAATGGAGTGAGTTTGAGAGCATCTAGCACCACTTAAAGAGTAGGTTCTTTGGATTTGAGATTTGAGCTCAGTCGGAGATTGTTTTTCCCTATCTTGAGATGGTGTTCAGGTGCGACAAGAGCATCATCCAACTCCTTTTGCTGTTCTTTTGTAGTGTTCATGATTCTGCTAAGATAGGATCAATACAGTTTATGTACAATCAATGTTATACAATGTACTATAAAGACCTATTTAGTGAGCATGTGAAGTTGATTCGTGTTGTAATACGATGTGCATTAGGAAACTTTTTAAGACTTTTGGCACTTTTTAGATCTATTCATTTAAAAATGACAACTTAAGCTAACTTAACTTTTTTAGAGTGAATAATTAACCAATTTTAATTATCTCCCTAATTAAGATTTTAAATCGCCTTTTAAAATGAAAAATTGATCTTAAGTGTTTTGGGTCTTTTAAACATGTTGTTTGGTTCCTTAATTAACTTATTTGTTCGGTTCCTACTAGCTCTTAGTTATTCAGTCCCTACTACAATAAGTTGTTGGTTTTCCGTATATGATAGTTTTCAGGTTCCTTGCCTAACACTTGAGTTGTTTGGTTCTACTCCTAACTCCAAAGTTGTTCGGTTCGTTCATGAAGCAAGTTGTTCGGTTCCTATTATCTATAGTTGTTCGGTTCCTTTTAACAACTAGGTTGTTCGGTTCCTTCCAGTAAACTGAGTAGTTCGGTTCCTTTTAAACAAAGTTGTTCGGTTCCTTCAAGTAAGCTGAGTAGTTCGGTTCCTAATAAACAAAGTTGTTCAGTTTCTACTGTCAAGATAGTTTTTCGGCTCCTACTGTTAAAACAGTTGTTCGGTTCCTACTGTCAAGACAATTGTTCGGTTCCTTCTACAACATAGTTGTTCAGTTCCTACTACCTATAGTTGTTCAGTTCCAACGTAAGTGGGTTGTTCGGTTCCTACTACCTTATAGTTGTTCGGTTCCAGCGTAAGTGAGTTGTTCGGTTCATTTTTGTCATTTGAAAAATAAGTCTTTGTAGACACTCACATAAGTTTCTTTAGCATATAATGAGTTAAAACTCTCATGAAGATACTAAAAGAACAACAGTTAAGCCACAACACGTCAAGTATGATAAAAAAAACAAACCATTTATAACAACTTTACCATAATCACACAACGAACTACAAACAATGGTGAGAAATTAATAGCCAAACATATTCAATAAGAGGAAATGCAACTCCCTAACACAAAACCCATAAACTTTCTACATTATTTTGAAAACTCCTAAATTTTCGAGCAAACAATTGAGTATAACTAATTCAAAAGTTAATGATACAAAAAATTGTATTAGACATATCTTCTACACTCCAACGCGATCATAACCCCTCAGTTAATTTGAAGATTTATACATCTATTAATTTGATGAACCCTAATTTGAGAATTAGGGTTTTCGAGCTCAAATCTGAATGAAATCTTAAGTACTTCGAGTTATGAGTTGGTTAGGAGGAGTAGAACGAGATTTTAATTATACCTTATGCTTGAAAACAACTCGAAATGATGCAATGAAGGTTGGCGATCGAACGAGTGAAAGGGAGAAATTTTTTTTAAGTTAAGTGTGTGTTTGTGTGTGTAAAAGGACGGGTTGGGTAGAATGATATAAAATAATTTTTGTTTTTGACACATTTAGCCCTTCTAGTTTCGATACCTTTTTATTTTGCATAGCAAAGTTTTATAAGGCATATACAAGATAAACAAATAGCACAAATAGTCCCCCCCCCCTAATGTTTATTACTATCATAACTATAGACTTAATTTTGCCAAAGTAGTCCCTAAAAACACATAAAACATTAGCAATTTAAGGCACAACTTAGCTAACTTATTAACTGTCCTTAAAGATTTATTTCGTTTATTGTTTAAAAACCTTTTCCTTTAATCACATTTTTATTATGAAGAAGATATTTGACATTTGCTCCCCCTCAAACACTGACCCGTTTTCTATTTAAAGAGTTGTAGTCGTTGTTTGAGAAGACGAATGTCATTGACAAAGCATTTTCTGATGAAGCAGTGTTTTGTTTTTGAAACACAACAAACACAAAAATAAGATTTCTCTTATTTTAACATCATAAGTGCATGCCAGAGTACACTTATGGAAATTTAGGAAAAGCACGGGTGGTGAATGCAAAAGTAAACACAAGACTTTGCATGGTCATTAAGTAGACCATACCCGAGAATAAATTCCTTTTGAGAGGTCAATTTTCCTTTTTGACGGAATACTTGCCTTTAAAATGATGTCTGGTGTGACTATCTTGTAATAATAAGCAATGCATTTGCATGGTTTTGAAAAAATTTGTAACTTCTGGTCGAACTTCATTTACAGCCTCGTATCATTATTGAATGACATTTCTAAGACCGTAAATGTTATCGATTTTCAGAAGACATGCCTTTATTACCTCTTTTTATATTTTTTCATTTTTTAAATTTTTCTTTGGTTTTATAGATTTTATATTTTGTATTTTGCTTTTATAAAAGTTTTCTAAAAATAAAAAATCTTTTTGGTTTTTTTTATGGTTTTATGTATATACATATGATACAGGATATGTGAATAGGTACCTGATTGGTTCTTTAAACTATATATATAATATATATAATAAAATATATAATATATAGTAAGTATAATCTAAAAACACAATCAATGAAACCGAGGAGTAGTATAGAATATCCCCGGGTCGTTTATCCCCAACGAGGCTGTGCTGGAGAATCGATACAGTCGGAAAATTGGAGTTTGAATGAGATTAATGATTTGAGAGAGTAGAAAGCTAAATTAATCAATAACAAACAAAAACGATTGAGAAAAACCTAAAAATTATGAAATTAAGCTGAAAAACGAGAGCAGGAATCCCGAACAAGGGGTCAAAAACCTAAAATCTTAAAAATTAACCCTACAAAGAAATTTTTACTTCTAAACTACTCTAGGGGACTAATAATGAAGAATGAAAAAGACTAGACTGAAAACGGAGGTCGTTTGACCCAAAAACGAGTCAAGACAAGAACCGTACCCGAGACCCGTTCTTTAAAAATCAAAAGTTTGCAAAATTAACCCTACGAAAGTTTTTCTATTTTTCCTACGTAAAATATGACTAAAGAAAATTTTCTAAAAAAGAAAAATATTTTTTTGATAATTTTTGTATTTTTTATGAATTTTTAAAACTTTTAACGAAATTAAATTATAAAAAATACTAAACTATTTTTAAAAATTCTAAAAAAATTACCTAAAATACTAGACCCTAAATACTACCTAAGAAAAATAAGAAGCCCGAAATTCGGCTTATAAATAAGCCGAAAATAAGCTCGAAAGAGCTTATAACTATAAGGGCTAAAACCCCCTTAAATACCTAAGTGCCCAAGGGTCTAACAGAAAAGACCCAAGGGCACAGCGGTAAGAGGTTTGGTTATAAAAGGGGTGTATTGAGGGTGAGACCCGGGTTCGAGTCTTGCTCACCCAGGTTTCCCCTTATCTCCCCTTTTTTTTAGAAAAACTTTTCAAACAAACTTGTTAAGCACATGAAGCTTATCATTTTTCATAACTACAGCTTTTTGAGAAAAGCTAAAAATAAGCTGGAAAAAGAGCTTTTTGATGGCAGTTTGCTTAAAGTGAGCTTAAAGGCAAATATGGCTTTTTCTTTTGACTCTTATGAACAAATAAGCAAAGTCAGTGGGAAAATAAGCAAACACCACTTAACACACAGACATTATGAACTACTAAGAACAAAAATAAGCAAATGAAATAAGCCCAATAAGCCAGAAATTGGCTTAAACACTCAGCAGTACTAACTTAAGAGTTAGTACTGCTAGGCAAAAATGTGGCTTTTTGATGAGGACTTTAAACACACAATAAGCAATGGGAAAGGACAAATAAGCTAGCACAGGCAACAATGGAAACTAATAAGCAAGAAGAAGCTAAAATCAACCACTAATAAGCAAAATAAGCAAAAAAGTAAAATTAAGCTATTTACTCTACTACACTAACTAAAACAGTCAAGCCCCTAATTTAAACTTAAATTTAAGCTACTTAGAGTGCTTCCTAAGGTCTACAAATAAAGGGGCTTATAAAAGAGCTTATTGGCTTTTTAGAAAAGCCAAAAGCTTGAGCTAAGGCCCTCTAATAAGCTAGGACAATGTGCTTGAAGATAAGCCCCTAGCACCAGGGCAATTTCAACAAAGGGTTTTGTGAATAAGTTAGCTTAAAAATAAGCTCTCATAGCTTAAAAAAACAAAAACTTAGTTAAAACAGATGAAAAATACCATGAAATGAACTTGTGCATAAATTTTTAGAACCTAAAACACTAATTCACCTTCTGATTTTCTTGAATGAAAATGGGACATATTTTGGCCTTTTGAAAAACTAAGGAAATGTTGACAGTTTATAATTGATTGCAAATGACACCAATTAGACTTAACTACAAGTTTTTGACACTCAAAAGGGAAACACTTTGAAACTATAACTTGGGTATACAAGAGCTTATCCAATTAAGCTCTTGTATCTCTTTAAAAAACCAACAGACTTAAGGAATAACTTAGCAAACTTGAAAAACACCTTTTGGACTTAAAAACTTTGGAAAAACAGACTCAAAAGAGCTTAATAACTTAAGCCAAAGTTAGCAAAGTGACACCAACCCATTACCTCACCATTTTGACCCATTTTGGGCTTAACCCAAACACCCCTTTATCTTTTTAAAATCGAATTTTTAAAACTGTAATGACTAGTTTAAGCACCAATTTTAAAAGACAAGTATTGAATAAGCGTAGTTAAGCATTAAAAGGTAAAAAGAAAAAGCAAATAAGCATTCTAATAAGTTAATAAGCAAATAGTGAAAAATAGGCTATCTAGGCAATTTATACTTAAGACTTGGACAATGGCATAAAGCCATTAATAACATAAATAGGAATAAAACAAGTAAGGAAAACAAGAATAAGCTAAGAATAAGCAAAAATAAGCTATTGCTACAGTAACCATAAGCTGAAAAATTTAAAAAGAGAACATACCTCAACTCCTTGCTCAAAACAGGAGTAAAGTCAACCTAAATAAGCTCTAATCCTACCCAAGCTTATAAATAAGCTAAACTAAGCAACCCAATGAGCCTTCCATTTTTTGCCCATTCATCCATTTGCTATCAAACAGTAACTTTTTTTTTCTTAAATTTTTGTATCAAAGTTTTAAAACAGATTATAAAAGGCTTATATAAGAACTTAGAAGTGAGCTTAAAGGAAACAAAAGCTTGGAACACAATTTAAGAGGTAAACTGAATTTTCATAAAAAGAGTACAAGTACATAAAAGTTGAAATGAGTTACACTATTGAAGATTAAACTGAATTCTAAAAATTACACACTACAAACTAACTCCTGCCTCTAGGGCTTACAAAAGATTTATATAGAAGAATAAGCTAGGGTTTGGTCTTTTGTCTTCTCTCTTTGTGTGCTTCTTTGTAGACACAAAACAGCTCTTTGTGCTTGTTGTGAGTGTGTAAACACAAGCTAATCCTGGCCCTTCATACTTCTTGATGCCCACTCAATAAATCACAACCATTGATGAATTTTGAGGGATTTTGGATTGCCAACGTGGACAAGGACCATGTGGGGTGTGGGGTTTATGATTGTGAAGGGTTTGGAGTGATGTGGTGAAGTCAATGGAGCTTGAAAGGGACAGGAGGGGGGGTTATAAGTTTGGCGGGAAATCTTTGTAGAAGATATACAGTGATTTAAAAACAGGGGGTGTGGGTTTGTGGTTTTGTCAAAACTAGTCCCTCATGGTTATATTGTTTCTTGCAATTTTCGTCCTTGGTTTATGAATGTTTGGGGATTTGAAAAACCCCTTGAGGGTTACATTTGTTGTTTCATTCATGGTCCTTGTGAGTTATAGCTTTGGAGTGTTGGCAGGAATGACCCTTGTGGTTACTACTTTGGGAAAATGGCAGTTTAAACCCTTGCAAGTATTTTCTTCTTTTCCTTCTTTAAATAAGTTAGGGACTTGGCAATTTTGGCCCCTAAACTTATTTTTCTTCACTTTTTGACTTTGGATTTGTCGGGGTTGACTTTGGTTGACTTTTTTACACTTGGGCTTTGTCTTTTCCACGCTTTTCCATTCTGTGTCCGGTTTTGTCGTTTTGGCTTTGTTTTTCGTCTTTCGTTAGATACCGTTCTGCACTAACCACAATTAGCAAACAAGCATATATTTGCATTTTAAGTCCGTTTTTGGTATTTTTAATTATTTTTAAAGGTAAAAGGTGGGTGTAATTAAAACATACCAAAATCCCTATACTAAGGTTATTGCCGTTGTCCTCTCGCAATGCTATGAAGTAAGCATTTACGAAAATAAGAATCTCAATCACCCTTGATTAATAACTTGGAAAGTGCTAAGTGTTCATCAAGGAGTTAAAGACCTCAAAAGTTTGAAAATCCCGTCTTAACCATTTTTTTATAATACACCTATTCCTACATCATCTTATTTTTTTGTATTTTTATTTTTCATTAATCAACTAACTATAACGTTTTGGACTTTCGTTTATTTATAACTTTAAGGGACATAGAAACAAGATGCATTTCCGATTCCGAGATAAAGACATGCCACAAAAGGATAATTCATCGTTCCCGATTTTCACTTATTCCAAAACCAAGCTTAAAACGAATCACTCGTTAATATGAGTTAAGTTGCTAAACCTACTCATATTTGTAATTTTGTAAACTTTTCACTCGACAATTTTATATTTAGGTGTATGTGCTATTTTGAATGTAACATGGATCCAATGTTTTCACACATTCTATGTTTCACGTTCCACCTATGAAATAATGAGTTGAGGGAGATCATCCCCATGTAGCGACCTTCGTCTCGGCTCATCCTAACCTTGCGGTTAAGTGACCAGGCTTTTAACACCCCCAAGCGACTAGTATCGGACTACGCGACACTTAGGTTTCAAAAACTTAGGTTTTCCGTATGTACATAGCTTATAAAATAAATAGGCAAAGTTCAAAAGCTATTTGAATTTAACAAAAAGAGATTCGTTTATTAATACTTTATTATAACCATTATTGCAATTTGTGACCTCGACCTGTTAGAAGCTGCAACATCGGTTGTGAGCCCCGGGGGGGGGCTCGGAGGGCATGGCAAGAATGCAGCATAACTTTTATCAGTCTTGGATAATTATTTCTTACTATGGGCTTTCGTTAGTAAGGCTGTAACAACGGTTGTGAGCCTGGCAAGATACAGCAAATTTTATCAACCCATTGTTTATTATATTTTTGCATTTTTCATCATTTTTTTTTATATTGGGGACAACCACTGCAAAAGTCTTTTGAAAAAATCAGGTATAAATTTGAACTAAGGCTAAAGTTTTTGTATATACTACATCAAATTATGATTTAAGTTTTAATTTCCAAAAAGTAGCACGTATATTTATCAGGTTATGAGCTTTATGGGGGAAAAGCGACACAATTACATTATGAGTCTCTATGATTTCCGAATAATCTTTGTTTAGCATCACCTCATATTTAACACTTTCAATTTTTCGTTTCGCTAATATTCCGCGAACGCTTAGTCATGTTCTAAAAGTAAGGAATAAGCTAGAGTCAACACGCTGATCGAGTCAAAATTTACTCTTATTCTAACAGTAGGAGGAAAGGCAAAATTGTGACAAATAATTATTTATTTTGAAAATTTTAAATTTTTTTATTTTTTTGAAATGTTGGTGGTAAAAACGGTGAATTACGTGAGAAAACGGCTGCAGGACAATTCAAACGAAGATCCCTCCCATACTAGAATGAAAACATTGACGCTCAATGTTTAGAGGGTTTCTACGTAAATCCAAGCCGTTTATGAAATTATGCTTTAAGATAAACGTTAGTCGATAAGATTAGGATATCAGGATTCCCAAATGGAAGCTGGGATGTGATGCTCTTGTGATCGAAAGGGACAAATACCGCGAGCAACGAGAGGCTTCATAAAAGCCGGGAAATCCTGGATAAAAACAACACAAAAATAAAACATGGAAAAAGGAAAAAGGCAAGCCTCCTCTACACCAACTAAAACAATTATTCATTACTAGGTAGCATACTACTATGCGATAAACTAGGATATGCATGGGGTGCCTCCACGAAAGCACTTGTTTAGGGTCACTAAGCTTGACCCAATTCCCTGAACTTTAGTTATCGCTTAGGGAAGGTTTTGGTGGTCGGGATATCCATAGCAGGGAATCACCTCCAAATTAGTGCTTGAGGCGATGACCATTTACTTTGAAGTTTGGGCCGGGTGTTCTGGAGATAAACTCAATGTGCCGTATGGAAAAACTTGAGCAATGGTAATTAAATGGTCCTGACAATGGGACTTTACTTGTCGGAGAAAATTTTCATCTTGAGTTAAAAGAGGAGGAAGGATCACCGACGTTGGAAAAAGCGGTTTTTGGTTCTTTGCGTCTTGAATCCTCTTAGTTTTCTCTTTGTAGTGTTTTTGATCAAAGGAATTTTCATAGGCTTGATCACGCAGTTCATTTAATTCATTGAGTTGAACTTTGCGTTGATCACCCGCGGTTTTGAGATCAAAGTTTGCATGTTTAAGGGCCCAGTATGCTTTGTGCTCTAACTCAATCGGCAGATGACATGCCTTTCCATATACAAGCTTGTACGGAGTGCACCCGATGGGTGTTTTGTACGCTGTACGGAAGGCCCAGAGAGCGTCATCTAGTTTGTCCGAACAGACGGCACGTTTTTTGCACACTGTCCTTTCAAGATTTCTTTTTAAACCCGATTCGATACTTCAACCTGCCCCTTGTTGGGGGTGATACGGGTGGAGAGACGATGAGTGACTCCATATTTAAGCATGACCATTGCCAAACTGGTCATTGCACAAAATGTGTTCCGATGTCATGTGATGGCAGAGGGCACCGAATCTGGGCAAAGAGAGATTTAAGACATTTGCAAACTACCCGGGCGTCGTTGGTGGGGAGCGCCTTTGCTTCAACCCATTTTGACAGGTAATCGACAGCCACAAGTATGTATTTGTTGCCTTTAGAAGATGGGAATGGTCCCATGAAGTCAATGCCCCAAACGTCAAAGATTTCACAAACTTGGATGGGAATTTTAAGGCATCTATCCCTTTGTGAAATTTTTCTTGTCGTTGCACGAAGTGCAATTTTAACCAACTCTTGGGCATCTTTGTATATGTAAGGCCCAAAGAATCCGGCATCAAAGGGACCTTTTTAGCGCGGTGAGATTTGCACCGTGATGTCCCCGGTGGGTCCATTGTGGCAAGCTTCGAGAATGTCGAGAGCTTCTTTGCCGTGCACACACCGCCGGATCACTTGATCCGCACAGATTTTGAACAAGAAGGGGTCATCCCAGAAGTAGTGTTTGACATCTTTGAAAAACTTGTTTTTCTGTTGGGATGACATTCCTTGACAACGAACTTCCCCGCATGGTAGTTTGCGAAATCTGCAAAAACATGTGGTTGTACTATCAACTCGAAGGCAAACCGATCCAAGAGTTTGAGAGGAATGTTTCGTGATTTCCTTGTTTCGAGTTTATTTCTTGATTGAGGGTTCTAAGTCTGAAAGATGATCGGCGGCCAGATTCTCTGCTCCTTTTTTGTCTCGGATGACATCATCAAATTCTTTGAGCAAAAGGATCCACCGCATCAATCTTGGCTTAGCATCCTTTTTAGCAAAGAGATACTTTATAGCAGAATGGTTGGTATACACTATGCTCTTAGACAAAACAAGATATGACCGAAATTTCTCAAAAGCGTACACTACGGCATTATTCTTTTTCGGTCGTAGTGTAGTGTGCTTGAGCTTCAGTCATGGTTTTGCTAGCATAGTGAATTGGTTGGAAATGCTTGTTTTTTCGTTGCCCTAGGACTGCCCCAATTGCAAAATCACTTGCATTACACATTAGTTCGAAGGGCAAGTCCCAGTCGGGAGCAATCAAAATCGGATGCTCAGTCAATTTTTCTTTCTAGTGTATTATTAAAGGATCGATACCTCTTTTGAGAAGAAAAATGGAGTTCTCTTTTTCAAGCAGTGTGAGTATTGGGCGGGATATTTTTGAGAAGTCTTGTATGAAACGTCGGTAAAAACCGGCATGCCCAAGAAAACTACGGACACCTTTCACGGTAGTCGGGTGAGGGGAGCTTGGCGATAACATCAACTTTAGCTCGGTCGACCTCAATTCCTGGACTTGGAGATTTTGTTGGTCCAAGAACACTGCCTTCCTTTACCATGAAATGTTTTTTCTCCCAGTTTAGGACCAATTGGTGTCTTCACACGTTTTTTAACTATTTTGTCAAATGGGATAGGCTGTAGAGAACGATCCCCGAAGACTAAAAAGTCATCCATATACACTTCCATCGTTTTTTCGATCCATGCGTGGAAGATTTCCATCATACATCGTGGAACGTGCCAGGTTGCATGCTAGCCCAAAAGGCATGGAGGCGGTATGGCAAATGTTACCGTTTTATGGCAAAGTAAATGTTGTTTTTCTTGGTCCTTCGGGTCTATGGGAATCTGGAAATAACCCGAAAATCCATCGAGGAAATAATAGAATTGGTTTCCCGCGAGTCTTTCGAGCATTTGGTCCATGAAGGGCAATGGAAAATGGTCCTTTCGAGTGGCTTCATTCAACTTTCTATAGTCGATGCATACTCTCCACCCTGTGACCAATCGAGTCGGTATAAGATCATTCTCATCATTCTTGATGACGGTCATGCCACCCTTCTTCGGTACACAATGCACTGGGCTTACCCATGGACTGTCAGAGATCGGATAAATTAATCCGGCGTCAAGAAGTTTTTCAACCTCTTTCTTGATGACGTCATGGATTTTTGGATTTACCCGCCTTTGATGCTGAACCGTCGGTTCGTAGTCCTCTTCCATGAGAATTTTGTGGGTACAAAACTCTGGGTTGATACCCTTGATATCAGAAAGTTTCCAAGCGATGGCTCGCTTGTGGGACTTAAGAACCTCGATTAGAGCTGCCTTTTCCTCATTCTTTAAATCTTTTGCAATTATGACGGGTAACTTGTCGTCACCCTCCAAAAATGCATATTCCAAATGAGGTGGCAAGTCCTTGAGTTCAACCTCAGGGGGCTCATTGACTGAAGAATTTTCATTGTTAGCTTCACAAATTTTAAGATCTTTTCGAGTTTCCGGAAAATAATTTCCTTGATTAGGAGGTGGTGGTGATGGATCACTATTAAGAATTGCTTCGAGGAGAAGAATGTCCCCATCAGGGTCATAATATGTTGGATCAACTTCCGGTGAAGTTGGATCATCCTCTATAGCAAGAAAAGAGTCGGCTTCTTCGAAAAGGAGAAAATCACTGTCCCCAAATGGAGTTAAAGTTGGAGAAGCAGTAGAGACGATTGGATCATAGTAAGGAGTGGGATTGCCACTCGAGATCACATTTGAGAAACCAAGAACTTCTTGAGAGATTTCTTCACAGCCTATCAATGACGTCAATTTCGGGTTTTGCGGATATGATTGTAATTAGCCGTGTATCTCGAAGTTTGGTCCAGATTGAATGTAATGGCCTCTCTGCCAACACGAAGGGTTATTTCACCCTCGTATACATCGATTAATGCACGACTGGTCTTTAAGAAACTCCTCCCGAGGATTAGAGGTACTCGGGGGTCTGGCTCAAAATCGACGACCACAAAATCTGTAGGAAATTGGAACTTTCCCACCGTTACATAGACGTCTTCAGCGATACCGATTGGTTCAGAGATTGATCGGTCCGCTAGCTCTAGCGTCATGCAAGTCGGGGTTAGTTCGGGAAGAGAGAGATTTTTCCATACGGAATATGGCATAATTTATATGCTTGCAACAAGATCGGACCAAGCGTTGCATGTATTAATCCCAAAGAATTCACATGGAATAGAAAATCGGCCAGGGTCTCAATTTCTTTGGTTAACTTGTATCGGATGACTGCTGGATGAGCATCTCATTCAAGGGGTTTTCTAGCCATTTCACTAAACTTTTCTTTGTTTCCGATTAAGGTTTTTAGAGTCGAGGCGAATTTTGGCATAAGCACAAGGATCGTAAAGTCTAATTTTGAAACGCAAATCCTCTAAAGATTTCGTTTGTTAGATTTCTCAATTTGGTTGTTAGCTTTTTCACGGGACGTTCTTTCATCATTTCTTCTTGAAGGAAATGGGATGTGCTTTTTTGTTAGGGTCCTTGACAGCACTAACTGGAGCATTTACGGGCTCAGAGATTGATTCATGATGGACAATAGGGACAACCGGAGGTGGGACGTCTTCGGTGCTTCCGTTATTAGTAGGAGGCATCGTATCCTTTGTGACCTCGGGTTCACGTTCTACTACTTTAGGAGAGGAAGTAGTATGAATCGTGGGTCCCCTTTTTTTAAACTACCACCACTTTCGAGTTGGTTAATAACCTTTAAAATCCTCCTTCGGGTTTTAGTAACAGTGCTACTAGGGGAGAGATTCCCGATATTTGAGGCATATTCATTTTGATAAAGTTACCTAGCATACTTTCAAGTCTTTGATTTGAAGTAGCCAAGTTGTTCAATTGAGTTTGCAGGTTTTGACCTTGAGTTTGCAAAACTTGATTTTGGTTTTGCATATTCCTCATCACCGCATCATTAGCCTTTACGTAGCTATCAAAATCGGTCTTAGACACACCTTGAGTTGTTGTTGGAATAGTTGTTGTTGTTGTGGAGTCATCTGTTTGTTGTTGAGGTTGGATGATTGGGATGGGTGGTTGAGGGATTGTAGTGTCAGAGGAGGGTGTGACAGAAACTGCTACATTTGGATTTAGAATCGAGTCGATACCTGTATCCGGAGAGGAATTAATGAATTTAGCCACCAAATCTGATGAAACAGAGGAGCTTTGTTGTTGCACTACTAGAGGTTCAGTAGTTAGAGTCATGTGAGCTTCTTTCGTTTCTTGATTAGTTTGAGCATCCGTCATTTCAGCATCTTGTCTATCCAAGTTAAGATTCAAATCTCCATACAGTTCCTCATTTTCTTCATCTTCTTGATCCTCTCCCATAGTATCATCATCCTCTTGATTTACATCTTCTTCCGTGAGTTCATAGTCAGGTGGTGTTGAAACTTTATGATCAGAAGTCACTTCATCATCATCTTCTGCTTTTTCTTCATCTTTTTATTCTTCCTCTTCATCTGCTTTGTATGTTGACAAGGTTGGGTGAACAAAATCATCTCCTTCATCATCTGATTCAGCTCTTTGGCTGTCATTCTCTTGATCATCGTCTTCATCATCATTGTCATCATCACTTTCATGATCCTCATCTTCTTCCTCATCCTCTCCTTGACTGAAAGTCTAGGATTCTTCTTCACTCTCTGATCTGTATTCGGGTACATCGGGAACCTTTGGTTTGTCACTAGCTCCTTCATTTGTACCAGATCTAGTTTTTTGTTGCTCATCAGGAACCTTTGACAGAATGTCAACTCCACCACATGAGCCACTTGCGTGAGAGATATGGAATTCTTTCAATCAATGTTATACAATGTACTATAGAGACCTATTTAGTGAGCATATGAAGTTGATTCATGTTGTAATCGTTTCTTAGAAATTTTGAACATTAAGACTTTTTGCACTTATTAAGATCTATTCATTTAACGACGATAACTTAACATAACTTGTTTAGAGTGAAAAATTAACCAATTTTAATTATCTCCCAAATTAAGATTTTTAAACCACATTTTAAAATGAAAATTTGATCTTAAGTGTTTTGGGTCTTGGAAGCAAAAATGATTTCTTAGGAAAATTGTTCGATTCATAATATAATCAAGTTGTTCGGTTCCTATAAGGCCTTAGTTGTTCGGTTCCTACAGGTTACAAGTTGTTCGGTTCCTACTACAAAATATTGTTCGGTTCCTACTATAAAATGTTGTTCGGTTCCTTAAGACAATGAGTTGTTCGGTTCCATCTATCATTACAGTTGTTCGGTTCCTGCTACACACACAGTTTTTTGGTTCCTACTATTAATGTAGTTGTTCGGTTCCTTATAACCCTGGAGTTGTTCGGTTCCTTGTACTCTGAGTTGTTTGGTTCCTTATAAACTGAGTTGTTCGGTTCCTTAATAACAACTAAGTTGTTCGGTTCTCAAAGCAAGACGAGTTATTTGATACCTAAAGAGACCAAGTTGTTCGATTCATATAACAAATAGGTTGTTCTGTTTCATATGACACTTGATTGTTCGGTTCATAAACAACTTTCACCATCAAGATATTTTGAATCATGCAAACTTGTTTATATGACATTCTTAGCATGAGAACAACACTTAGGAACATTAACAACTACATTTAAGCCACAAAATCAAGAACATACACAAAAACGAGCGCATTTAAGCATTTTAGCACATTGATTCAATACATTACAAACAATAGGGTGATATTATTAACCAAACAAGTTCAAGAAGATGGTAACAAACTCCCTAACACGAAACCCACAAACTTTATACAATATTTCATATAAACCCTAATTTTCGCACCTAAGAATCACCAAGAACACTAGCAAATGATAACCATATTCAAAACTATTTTAAACTAGTGTTAGGCACACCTAAAGATACAAAACCCCTCAATCAATTTGGATTTTTAACCATTTTGATTTTTCAAGAACCCTAATTTGAGAATAAGGGATTTCGAGATCAATCTTTGGTAAAAAACCAATTCCTTTGAGACGTGAGTAGTTTAGATGTAGGAGAACACTTTTCTTATTATACCTTAGGCTTGAAAAACACTTGAGAATGAAAAACACGAAAATGGGAGGGAAAAAAATTTGTAAAGTGTGTGTTGTGTGTGAAAAGATACGGGGTGGTAGGGTGGGTTATAATACAAATAAGGTTTTTAACACATTTGGCCCCTCAAGTTTCAATACCCTTTATTTTGCATAGATAAGTTTTCTAAGGCATATACAAGATAAATAAATAACACATTTAGTCCCTAATGTTTAAACTATCATACCTATAGACTTAATTTTTGCAAAATATTCCCTAAGGCATAAACACATAACAATTAAGGCACACATAAGCTAAAGTTAATTAACTTTCCTCAATATTGATATTCCGTTATTGTTTAAAAACCTTTTTCCCTTTAAGAACAGTTTTATTATGAAGAAGAAATTTGACATTTTCTCCCCCTCAAACACTGACTCGTTTTCTATTTAATGAGCTGTAGTCGTTGTTTGAGAAGACGAATGTCATTGAAAAAGCATTTTCTGATGAAGCAATGTTATATTTTTGAAAAACAACAAACACATAAATATGATTTCTCTTATTTTAACACATAAGTGCACTGATGCGTACACTTATGGAAATATAGGAAGTACGGGTTATGATGCAAAGTAATCACAAGCCTTTGCATGGTCATTAAGTAGACCATGCCCGAGAATTAATTCCTGTTATGAGGTCAAGTTTCCTTTTTGACGGAATACTTGCCTTTAAGATGATGTCCGGGTTACTATCTGAAATAATAGCAAGCCATTTGGCATGTTTTGAAAACATTTGTAACTTCTGCTCGAACTTCATTTACAGCCTCGTATCATTATTGAATGACATTTCTAAGACCGTAAATGTTATCGATTTTCAGAAGACATTCCTTTATTACCTCTTTTTATATTTTTTTCATTTTTTTATTTTTTCTTTGGTTTTATAGATTTTATATTTTTGTATTTTGATTTTATAAAAGTTTTCTAAAAATGAAAAATCTTTTTGGTTTTTATGGTTTTATGTATATACATATGATACAGGATATGTGAATAGGTACCACCACTATTCATCAACTTCATCTGCCAATTGTTTCAGAGTCTCCGGCGTAAAACTCCGCATTCCCAGCTTGTTGATCAGAAATTCAATTCTTTCTCGGCCAAGAGCTTTAGTGAAGATGTCCGCCAGTTGATACTCCGTATTGACAAAGTAAAGTTCGATCACCCCATTCTCAACATGCTCCTTGATAAAGTGAAATCTGATGTCTATATGCTTTGATCTGGAATGTTGAACGTTGTTGCAGCATAAGGCAATAGCGCTTTTGTTATCACAGTACATTGGAATTTTATTGAATCCAAAGCCATAGTCGGTAAGCTGTGATCTCATCCAAAGGATTTGAGCACAACAGCCGGACAAAGCAATATATTCAGCTTCCGTACTGGATATCGCAGCGCTTTTCTGCCTTTTTGATGACCAACTGATAAGTCTATCTCCCAAAAATTGCATACTACCAGATGTGCTACGGCGTGTATCTTGACAACCAGCATGATCCGCATCTGCAAATGCTGTTAGAGCAATCGAAGAATCCTTCGGATACCATAGTCCCCGATTAACGGTTCCTTTTAGATATCGAAAGATCCTTTTTACTGCATTTAAGTGCTTTTCGGTAGGCCGAGCCTGATACCGGGCACACATGCATATAGCAAATTGTAGGTCAGGTCTACTGGCTGTGAGATAAAGGAGGGTGCCTATCATACCACGATAGTGTGACGGATCAACGGCTTTCCCTTCTTTATCCTCATCCAGTTTGGATTTCTCCACCATGGGAGTATCCACTGGGTCACAAGAGTCAAAACCGTATTTCTTTAAGGATTCAAGGGCATATTTTGACTGGTTAATAAAGATGCCTCTGGGACTTTGAGAAATCTGTAGTCCTAAGAAAAATGAGATTTTGCCCATCATTGACATCTTAAATTTTGAACACATGATTTTAGAAAATAGGTCACAAAGTTCAGGTGTAGATGCAGCAAAGATGATATCATCGACATATATTTGTACCAGAAGTAGTTCCTTGCCGTCTCTGCGTATGAACAATGTGGGATCCACTGAACCTTTGGAGAAGTCTTGGGATATCAGGAACGAAGACAACATGTCATACCACGCGCGTGGAGCTTGTTTCAACCCATAAAGAGCTTTCTTAAGCTTGTACACGTGATTTGGTTTATCTTTATCCACAAACCCATCCGGCTGGCTAACATAAACTTCTTCCCGCAGATTACCATTCAGAAACGCAGTCTTCACATCCATTTGGTAGACGACCATGTTCATATGAGCAGCAAACGCGAGAAAAATCCTTATAGCCTCTAATCTTGCAACCGGAGCAAAAGACTCTTCAAAATCGATTCCCTCCTCTTGACGGTAACCACGAGCCACTAATCGAGCTTTGTTCTTTAGTATACCTCCCAGTTCGTCTAGTTTCACTTTGTATATCCACTTCAAAGTAATAACCATAACTTTATCTGGTCGGGGTACGAGCTCCCATACTTCAAGACGTTCGAACTCATTGAGTTCTTCTTGCATTGCTTCGATCCAGCAAGCTTGAGTCAAAGCATCTTTATACGTCTTGGGTTCAACAGCAGTGAGGAAAGCATCGTAGTAACAGAAAAGAGCTTGCTCATGTAATTGCAGCCTTGTGGAAACTGGTCTAGCGAGTTCACCGATTATATTTTCAAGTGGATGATCCTTAGTCCATTTGTTATTGTGTTCAGAAATTTGGTGATCGGGAGGCACATTTGTATGAATAGAATCCGACGATGAAGATTGATCAGAAGGAACTTCTGGAATTGGAATACCAAAGTACGGATCATTACCCATATGTGCAACTTCAATATCATGATTGTCTTCTTCAACATCGTTAGGAATGACGGGAGGTTGGGTATCGGGTGTTGTTTGAGAGTTACTTGGTGATGGTGCATCTTGGTCAACTGTAGTTGAGGAAGGTGAACCGGTTGATACAGCGGGTACTGGAGCTGCTACTTCATCAATTGGAGCAACGACTTCAGGGGCTGGGTGATCAACACTAGGTGGGGGATTGAGTAATTCATCGAACAACGGTTGAAACAACATATCCCAGTCAGTTCTCGAAGGTGGTACAAACGGTGTTGAAGGAGGAGGGTTTGGCACGAGTCCTGAACTGATTGTTGCAGGAGTCATTTCATGAAGTGCGTATCCTGAACTGCTGTGTTCAGAAGCCATCGCAGTCAGCTCATCAAAATCTACATGAATTGTCTCAATGATTCGTCTGGTACGTCGGTTGTAAATTCAAAATGCTTTCTTCATGGGTGCATAACCAATGAAAATACCAATATCAGCCTTTGGTTGTAACTTGCCCAAATTCTCACTATCATTCGTTGGATAGCAGAGCGCACCAAATACATGGAAAAAAGATAAGTTGGGAAGTTTGTCATGTAAAATCTCATATGGTGTTTTACCATTACGAAGACGTATGATGGAATGATTTTGGGTGTAACATGCGGTAGGCACTGCTTCAGCCCATAGAAATAACGGAGCTTTTGCATAAATCAACATTGTGCGAGCAACTTCAATTAGCGTACGATTCCATCTTTCAACAACACCATTTTGCTGTGGAGAGTGAGCTACAGATGTTTCGTGAGAGATACCAACCTTCTAATATTATTCACGCAACGTTTGATTAACAAATTCAGTTCCATTATCTGTTCTGATGCGTCGAACAGGTACTTTTAGCCGCAGTTAGATCATCTTAAGAAACTTGATTATGAAATATGAAGCTTCATCTTTTGACCTTAAGAACTTAACCCATGTGAATCATGAGTAATCATCGATAATGACGAGGATGTACTTCTTTCCATTAACACTTGAGACACGCATTGGTCCACAAAGATCCATGTGTAACAGATAGAGTTTTTTTTATTGGTGTCTTCAGATTTAGGTTTGTGGGGTTTCTTCTTGCTCTTACCCATTACGCATATAGAACACAGATGGTCCTTTTCAAATTTAAGCTTAGGGATACCTCGAACCAGACCATGTCTAGCTAAATGGTTGATTGCACCAAAGCTTAGATGAGACAAACATCGGTGCCATAGCCAAGGCTTAGTCTTTGAGGCCTTTGACAAGAGACATATGGGAGAGGACTCCATCATGTCTCCAAGAGACAGAGTATACAGATTGTTGCCTCGAGATCCAGTCAATAAATCAACACCTTCTAAATTAGGAATGAAGTAGGTGTGTTGACGAAAAGCAACCTCAAGGTTTGAATCACAAAACTACCCAACGGAGAATAAGTTGTGTCCAAGTCCTTCCACATAGTAAACCCTTGATATCATAACATTCCCAATCTGATAATCACCATATCCCAAAATCTTTGCCACATGATAATTTTTAAATTTGACTGTACCCAAAAATTTGTTGACAAAATTAGTGAGCTGAGAGCGATCTCCGGTCATATGCTTGGAGCAGCCGGAGTCCAAATACCAGATGACAATTTGCTAACAGGAACATTAGTTTTAGATTTCCTAGGTTTTCGTGAATAGACCAATGTTACAGCAAGATTATATGTTTCATTATCTAGAACAACTGGTTTTCTAAAGGGCTATTCAGTAGTAGTGGTTTTCCTAGTTAAAGGGCACGCATTTCCTATGATAGTGAAGGTCCGACTAGTAGGTCTCCAGATATATCCAATAGTTGTAAACATCTTTCCTGTTGGTTTCCAAACTTTTCTCTTTGTGTGTTTCTTAGCAGAATTAGATTTTGCACGAGCATTCACATTATTGATATAATCAAGAACATACAAATAATGATTATCAGATAGCATGCAACCATTATACTTAACACATTTAAGTTCAGAATTAGCATTAAGCTTGGAATGCTGCACATGAGCAGTTCTTTTAGGTGCAACAACATGATCTTTATTTTTTTTAACTAGATTTAACTTTCCTAGGGTGGGCTTCTACTTTATTCTTCTGAGTACTACTTTATGTTTACTGAATCTTATCTTTCTTTGTATTGCCTGAAGGTTGTGATCCGCTAGCACTAGTAGATGGTTTTACTCCTGTAGAAGACAACATAGGTTTGTTAGAAGCTAGGTTTGATGTAGAGGTCCTTTTTGGGATTGTGTTTCTTGATGATGTGACGGGTTCAGTGAATCTAACCTTTTTGTTTTTGTTCATTGGGGTCACAACCACTAATTGTTCTCCAGAATTGTTGAGACTAGGGCAGGTTTTACTGATTTTTGTAAGCAACTCCTGAATTAGTTTAGTATACTTATAGGTAGATTCTAGGGTTGGGTCTAGGGGATAATTTGCTTTAATATGATCGACTAGATCCCTAAGAACTGCAGCTTCTTCCTGAGTGTGCTTAATATAGGCAGAGTGAGCTGACCTTTTGTTCAACAATTTAGGGGTTATTGGTTCCGTATTAATCTCTGGATCACTAGGATGATGTGTAACTTCATTATTAGCTAAATCTTTTCCTTTGAGTTTCCTCAATTCATCCTTGAGAGTTGTAATTACCAAAACTTTTTCCTGAAGACAAGCATTTAAATCAGAAATTTCCACAGACTTTAGATTGACTTGATTAGTTAAGTCAGCACATTGTTCTTTTGATCGAACACGTGCTGGTTTAATCGAGTCATAAAGTTGCTTATAGGTCTGTTTCAAATGCTCATTCTCAGCAATAAGCTTTGTCACCCTATGATCCAATTCAATATTTATGGTTTCAATCTCTTCTAAGTCCTGTTTGATCTTATCCTTATCCATATTTCCACTGAGAGATTTAATTCTCTCTTTCAACTTCTTTATGACCATGTCTTTCTCTTGGGACTGAGCTTTCAATTCATTTAATTCAAACAATTGATCAAAACTTGGAGCACTTTGATTTGAAATAGAATTGTCCCTTTGAAAAATTTCCTGATTAAGTTGAGTATCAACTTCTAACGAAATGCAATGTTTTTCAAGAGTGGTAAACCTTTTGAACAGTTTATCGTAAATCTCTTTTTCAACAAAATCCTTTTGAAGCTCAGTCTCAAGTTTGAGACACTTTTCACATTCATGCACATTCACAGAGGCAAAATCCATAGAATACTGTTGGATGCAATCTTAACCCATCTGATGGGCCGGGAAAGCCCAATAGTATGATTATGAAGACTGTAAAGACCAAATGGGCCCTCAATCATTTACAACAGCCCATTTGTGTGCATTTGACAAAGACTGTGAAGACTTTGAAAACCCAATCCTAGCCCAGTTACAGCAAATCTCAGCCATTGTACACACAAAACCCAAGCCCAACAAAAGCCCAAAATCCTTTTTATAAAACAATAAGGACTAAAAAGGTCATTTTTAAAAGTGTTTTATAAAAGAAAAATGAAAAATATAAAGAAAATTCTTTATTTGACTACCACATCAAAGTACTAGCAAGATGGTAGTTTTCTTCAAACTGTATTAAAATTAGCGATTTTTGGAAGTTCTTTGGAACCATCAACATTGGTGGGTCTATCCAGAAAGATAAGGTTCTGTGGAACTCACTCAAGTTATGCGTACAAAAGGATTATTAAGCAGATTAATTCAGTTTGTGGAACAAAACCGTGTTTCAAAATCTTTATAATGTATATTAGAGCAGATAATTGATTGTGTGGTATCAATTTGTTTTATCTTTTTCTTGCATCTATTATCCTTTTGTTTTCAAAGCATTTTTGAACGACTTCTTCAGAAGTGTTAAGCGTCTCTTGAGTCTGGTATCATAATAGGATTGGTTTTTTGTTCTATATCACTGTGTGTGTGTGTGTGTGTGTGTTCCAACTGTTGAACTTTCTTCAGATAGAAGATTTTGAAAACTAGAGCTTGTTTAGTGGTATTATCATGAAAAATGAGGTTTCGTCAAATGTGAGATAGTTTGTGCAGATTGATTCTTTTAAAACGATATTATCTAGTTCGTTTGATCTGCTTTTTCTAGGCTATTTCCATCTCAAGGTTTCTAGATTCACTTCATTTCTTAATAATTTGAGAAGTGTTAACCATTTGCAATAAAGGATTCCTTTTCTTTTAAATGTTCTGAAAGAGTTCGTTGAAGATGATCAATCTCTACTGGACTGTGCACATGAATCTAAAAACATTACTTAAACGCTGTTGAATCAACGTTTTGTTCCTTTCTTTCAACATGTTGACTTGTTCCTTATCTCTTTCAGCTCAGCGTTAAAGTATCCATTGACACATTATATTTTCAGATTCATTCTTGGTAAATGAACTACTTGGGTTTTTAGTTGTTAATACAAGGATAAATCAATCATCTGTTGTGAGAAGAGTTAGATTAGAATTTGAACAGATACCTATGTGGAATTAAAGCAGATTACTGAGAATAAGGAATGATATTGCTATCACTGGTTATTTCAGTCTCTGAATGGTTCACAACATTTGACTGTTCAGAAGACGGCATAGCATGCACAACTTGATTAGTCATATCATTATTCATATTATCATGATTGTGTACCTTAGAAAGAGCATCTGAACCATAGTGAGATAAATTCGCTTAAGAAAAACATTAGGCAGTGTTAAGTTCATCACAATCAGAGTCATATGCATCCAAATCATCAGCTTGATAAGCAGCATTGTGAGTTATGACAGTCTGTGTGGCTTGACCTTCTGGAATTCCTGGATCTGCCAAAAATGCTGTTGTGTGTGTGTGACTCATGTAAATTGGACCACTTGTTTGAGCTTGAACTAACAACACTTTATCCTTAAACCACAAATCATCCCTTTTCCTCTTTGGTTTGGTGCACTGTTTGGACATGTGGCCTTCCCCTTTGCAGTTGTAGCAGATAATTGTTCTTTGTTTTCCAGAATTGTTTCCACTTGCTCCCGGAGTATAAGTCCTTGAATGTACCGCAGCTACAAAAGTTGTTCCCTAATTGGTTGTATTGTTACTCTTCTATTATTTTACTGAAGCTTGAGCTAGGGTTTGCACGAGTTTCTCAGCTGAGTTATTGGTAGTGGATATCGGGAAGTCGACGAGAGCAGTCAAAACGACTTCATGTGATTGATGGCATTTATGGGGATCCTCAATCCTTTTCTGGAACATGGAATATTTAACTGTTCTTTGTTGGGAAAATTTCTGATTGTTGATCAAATGAGGGAGGATTTTCCATTGAGGTTAGATTGATGATGGAGATAAATGTTGTGGTGAATTGATGATTGCTAATAATTGGATGGATTAGTGATTAATAGAGATTGTAGATGATTGATGAGTTAGTATGTTGTGACTGATCAAGCGTGAACCATACTGTGGAGATGATATGATGGAAACCTTGTGGTTGAAATTGAGGGTTTTGGTGTGAATTGATGAGTTAGATAAGGCGACTGCGTCATCTGATGAGTTGCAACCAAAGCAAGCGGGGTCTGAATTGCGTTCATGCATTAAACGAACCTACTTTGCATGAAGATTCATGTTGTACCAAAATTAAGCTTGAAGTTGATCCGATGTTAGTTGTGTGCAAAAATCTCGGAAACCAGTTGAATCTTCCACAAAATTTTGCTCCATTCAGGAGGCAAGGGGTATGGGTATTCAAAAACTTTGTGTTCACTTGAAATTGTTCCAGTTTCATATTGTAGATGTTCATTTCATTGAGTAGCAGTGAAAATATCAAGTAGAATTCACGAAGTGATTCCCCCTTCTTATAAGTAAACTTATCGAATTCATCATAAAGCTTACACTCCCTTTCCTGTTTTGTCAATGAAGTTCCTTGCATGAGAAGTTGAATTCTTTCCCAAAGTTCCTTGGCGACTTTATGATTGCTAACCAATGCATAGACTTCATGTGGTAGTCCTTGGAGAATGATATTAGTTGTCTTGATATCACAATCAGCTTGAAGTGCTTCTGTAGCAGATAACTCAGAATATTTCTTTGGCCAAATGAGCGGACCACTTTCAACGGATTCAAGGATCATTCGTCCATTTTGTCTATTTAGCATGTATAGTTCCATTCTGCTTTAACAAGAATCGTACATATCCTTTTCTAACATGGGTGGACGATTTTCAGCACCTGAAAGGATAGCTTTGTCAACAAGAGTCGTCATTGAGAAATGTATATATTAAATGATTACTTGGTTGATCGGATGGTGGTAGAAAGTAATTGTGTTTAATTAAGTTGTCTTTTAAGTGTTTTAATTTATGAAACTACATGGGATTTTACAATTCTTGACAAAACTGGGAAAACAAGTTAATGTTTCACGGGATTTTACAAGTTAAAGAAATAAACCGTATAATTTAGAAAAATGAGTTGTTCGGTTTCCCTTAATGGAATTAGGGTTGTTCGGTTTCAACTGAGTTGAGTTGTTCGGTTTCAACTAAACTAGGGTTGTTCGGTTTCAACTGAGTTCAAGTTGTTCGGTTTCAACTGAGTTCAAGTTGTTCGGTTTCAACTGAGTTCAAGTTGTTCGGTTTCAACTAAATTTCAAGTTGTTCGGTTTCAACTAAACCAAGTTGTTCGGTTTCAACTGAGGTCAAGTTGTTCGGTTTGCACTGCAGTTGGGTTGTTCGGTTGCAACTAAACCAAGTTGTTCGACTTCGAGTTGTTCGACTTGAGTTGTTCGACTCAGTTGTTCGACTTGAGTTGTTCGACTCAGTTGTTCGACTTGAGTTGTTCGACTCAGTTGTTCGACTTCAGTTGTTCGACTTCCACTACTACGAAACCCAAAAACTTAAAAACACAAAAAGACACCTTTTTGATGATTGTTTTGCAAAAATACTTGTACAACTAGTGTTACTAAACCTATAGGAACAAGAAAAATGAAAACTTTAAGGTTTTTAAGCCGAAAAATTTAAAATCAAGATTTTGCTCTTTATAAGATTTTCGAACACAAAAATGTAACAAAAATGATATTTTTCTTGATTCTAAGCTTGTACACCTATATCATAAAGATACTAGATCAGATTTACCAAGGTAAATAATCCTTTAGTGTACACAATAGCTTTGGAATCAAAAGAAAAAAAATAAAGGACGATTTTGCAAATGAAACAAACGAACCAAAAAGAAAGCTTAAACACAAAAACTAAACACACCACTCCATGGCTCTTGATACCAATTGAAGAATACAAGTAATCTTTGATATGAGATGGGAAGGAACTTAGTGAGAGAGAGTGGAAGGAAGGATGTATTCTAGAGAGAGAAAGTAAGAAACATGTAATTCATAAGTGAAATGAGAATACAAAACCAACCAACCAACACCCTCTCCAAAGCATGGAGAGGGTATTTATACATGAGATGTGGCCGGCCATGGACCTAGATAGGCTTTCCATGGGCCTTGGGCCATATTAGATTACTTTACTTGACATATGATTAACTACGGGCTAAGACTAATACATATTGGAAGTGACAGATACTTTTCTTGTTTCTAACAATCTTTCATGCAGACAGTTGGTTATCAAGGTGTAGTAGAAAAAGTAAGTGCTTTCTACACAAAGTTTCTTGCTCAACCATGGCAGACAATGTTCAAAGTGTTTAATTGTTGCTTGACAACAAGAACATATGGGCATGATCAGACAAAGATCAACATTCTTCAGTTTTTTTCATGTTGTGGTCAATCGTACAAATGTTGATTATGTTGCTCTTCTTTGGTGGGATTTTATGAACAATGTATTCCAGAAAAAGAATGTGATTCATATTCTCAATTTATCAAGCTCATAATCTTTGATTTAATGGAGAAGTATCCATCTATTCCTCGAATACATGACAAGGATTATCATTCTATCAAGGATGATACTCTGTTGGTAAGTGTTTATTCTGTAGGAAATGTGATATTTCGAGGGATGCAAATTCTAGATGCATTCTTAACTGCTGAAATCCGTACTACTAACGACTACAAGGAGTATGAGATAGTGTTTGTTAGAGTAGATGTTCCAATGAATCAACCGCAACTGATTGTTTCTACCCAAGGAACGTATAGGTCATCACCTAGAGCCCATAGGACACCTACCCTTACTACTACAAGTCCTGAGGGGAAGAAGAGGAAGCAACTTGCTGGAGAAACTAGTTCACCAGGAAAACCACTGAAAGTCACCATCCGATAAAAGAAACAAAGCACACCTTCAATTCTACCTCCAAGTGATGATCGAGAGAGGGATGAAATGGCTGAAGCAACTATTCTAAGTCTCACATTACATAAAATTGCTTTAGCTGCTGAAGCTCAAGAAAACATTGCTAAAGTACAAGAAAACTGGATGAGGAGGAGATTGAAAAGATGGTTGAAGGTGACGAAGATGAAGAATCATATGCGAGTGAGTTTGCTGATTCCATGATTAATGACTATGTTGATGATTCCGGTACTAGGATAGAGCCCGGGAGTCGTAAGGAACATTCAGAAAATGTTAATGATGATGATGAAGCAATTGAGAAAGAGATGAAAGATGATGAGATTGAGAAGGAAGAGACAAATGATAATATTGAGAAAATGAATGCGGTTGTTAAAGAGAAAGATAATGATGAGGGTGCATCGGGTACTATGGATTTTAGGAATGAGAAGATGCAGACACCAATTCCCACACCAACTAGATCCCATAGGAAAGATTTATCTTCTGATAAAACAATTTATGAGGAATTGACAGCAACTGTATCACCAACAACTGCTACCACATCCAAAGACTCGTCCACATCTAAACACAAGAAAAGACCTATTTCATACAAGATGAAGATTCTTCCAGGAAGTATTGCTGGCATGTGTAGACGACGTGGTCAAATTTGCTCTCATATCAAAAACAAATTTATAACTCATGAGTTCTTTATGAGCAAGATTCGAGAAGTTCTTGATCATTGCAACAATGTTGTACTTGAAATGATGTTTGCAAAGACTAATGAGATAATCAACAAGGAGATGCCACGTCTAGTTAATCTTGCAGTTAACAAGGATCGTGAAGTTGATCCTATAAATGCACAAGAAATGATCTTTAAAGAATTTGCTACTCATGGACCAAAAGTGATTGAAGAATTATTTTGAAAGCACATGCAGAATACAAATCTTAATCTTTATCCAACAACAAGTTCATCAACTGCTGGAAAATCAACGGCTGATCTTCAACAACAGTTACATTTGAATATGAAGTCAAAACCTCAAGATCAAGTAGCTGATCCAGAATTATAGGAAATTTTGAAAGCCAAGTTTGAAAAGCAATAACTTTTCGCATATAACGATGAACATCATAGGAATGTTGATCCTCCTGAAAGGGGAGAAACATGGCGAAAAGATATTATGGTTATCAAAAAGCAGATGAGAAAAGACCAATTCTACTGACAATGAAGCGTCTGTAATAATCAACCCTTAGGGGGAGATTGTTAGGTTTAAGAAAAGTGTTTATTATTATATGAATTGGTCTTTGTATAGTTTTGTTTAGTTTTATAGTTTTATTAGTAATTATAATATAATAAAGTCTATCTTGGTCAAAGTTAAGTAAAGTTGATCAAGGTTTGACTAAAGTTAGGAAAATAGAATAGGAACATCAATAAGTATAAATACCCATCTAGGAGGGGTATTTATACAAGTCTTTACATTTTGTAATTCACTTCTCCCTCTCATTTCTATTTTCCCCTTTGGAATGAAAACTTTCAAAGTGATGAAAAATACTCTCTATCTCCTCTCATCTATTCTAACACTTTCGTATGATTACTACTATGCAAATATGACATACAACAAAAACTAGCTTCTTAATTGCTTGCGAAGACGTCTAGGGAAACGTGACTTTGTAGAAAAGATATCATCGCAACAGTCTTCATACTACCTTTCCCTAATATGGTTGATCACCTTTTAAGTGTTTGAATGCGTGTAATGTACTTTTAGGGGTCTTGTAATAGTCTTCATACTACCTTAATTGTGCGTCGCCTTAATGAATATTACATAGACGGTGGATTCGTGTAATTTGTTCAAGAATTAGGAAATACTTACACATTACATCACAAGTGTGACAAAGCAATAGGATTAGGAAGAGAAAACTAAGGAGTAGTGCATGATTAAGTGAACACGTTTGTTTACCTATACGAGTTTCCACTAGCATATTAGATTAGTAGTTTAATTAGTTTAAAACCAAACCCCTTCAAACCAGAGATTTTACTTATTTTCTTAAAATATAAAAATACAAAAATAATCATCTTCCACCCCTTAGACCTTAGTTACATCTTGTTCGAGCCTTCCCAATACTATTCCCTGTGTCAACGATAAATTAAACCCCCGCGTCTTGCCTATACTATACTACAATGATTAGGTGCACTACTTAGGGGGTTGTAAAACTTCTTGTGAGTTTACAACGACCACGTCAGTAATGTACATAATAATTATACAAAGTCAAATAGTGAACCGAAGGGGTGTTTGGGCTTGTGAAGTAGACGGCCACATCAAGAGAAAAAAGAGAGGATGGGCTTTTATTTAATTAGGCCTAAGTTGCCATAATTAGATGCCCTAATTTCATCCCTATATAAGGAGATCATTTGTAATCATTTATCTTCATCCTTTCTCCTTTTCTCTTCTCTCTATTCGTCCAAAGGAAGCCCCACGTAGGGAATTTGAAGTCTGATTTTCTAGTATTCGGTATTTGTTAGTTCGAGGAACTAGCATTCGGGTGATATTGGTTAACGTGTAGTGTGGATACACGTAGAGGTTACTTCCTTTAGTAACTTGAAAGGTTTTGGTTTTGCACGGTGTAAAACAAGTGTGTATTTTGAAGAAGCTCCGGTTCTTCCATAGCTTGATTGCTATATGGTACGGTTTCCCGTTTATGTTTTATGATAATTATATTGGCTATATGTGTTTATATTCTGCTGCGTAGCTCGTATATTATTATGTGTAATAATAGGTTATTAGATAACTAATTCCAATGATTTATACCCTTTAAAAAGCTAACATTTTCTTTGCAACTTGTTCAAGATTATGAAAAATACAGCATAATGTTGGCTGAAAAACAAATAGTTGCAATTTATGCCATAGTCTTTGCCGCGCCAAAACTAAAAAACACAACGATACTAAATCATCATAACCGAACCAGGTATTAAACAACATCGTTTGCTTTGCTACTGTATAATAATCTTTTTCTGCAAAAATTAATAAAAGCACAGACCAAATAAACACTACATGTTATCACAAAATATCAGGCAAAGGTAACAATTCTACTCCTTGCTCCTACCAACCCACCGCCAACACAATTTCAACTCTAATCATCAAAATCAAAAAACAGCAACACTCAAAACACAAAATCGACCAAAAATTCAACATGCATACAATTCAAAAACATCAGTCAACCTAAACCCTAACACCTCAAACCATGTTTTTTCAAGCCACTACATATCAGCTATAATTAACACTTGGTGTTCCTACGCAAACTCTCAATACAATTTCAGGTTTAAGCATCAAAATCATCAAGAACACAAATATCAAAAAAAGAGAAATCAACATAAAAAATAAAGAAAATAAATACCACAACTTACATGAAACACATTACTTGTGCATGTAGTTATATGTATGTGTGTGTGCGTGACTGTGTGTGACCGAGTGTGTGTGTGTGTGTGTGTGTGTGTGTGATTGTGTATGACCAGTGTATGTGTGTGCGTTATAAATTAGGTAGATGAACGACGTCGTTTATTTTAGAGTCGTCAGTGCAACCCAAAACGACGTCATTTACGAGTTCACTCACAAACGACCCATCCTAACATACAAATGACGATGTTTTTTCACCTTAAAAATGCTTTTGTTTGCTTCGCTATTGTATATAAGGGTAATTATGTTATGTATAAGTACTTCAAAATGGGTAGAATGGGGTGTTTAGGTTAACACCCACGTTTTGGTAAATTGACCTTTCGCGCGTTTGTGATGTCAAATTTTTACATGGATATAAAATATATATGATGTATTAACTATGTTTTATAGGTTCCAAGAATTATCGAGTCGTGTAAGTATAGTTTCCGAAAAAAGTAGCAAAACTGACCATAAAGCATATACGGCGAATATGATCACACCATATACAATGTATAGGATGTCTTTTGAACAAAAAAGTATTGTTTTTGTCTTTTCAAAATCCACCTTGGATGTAATCTGGATTTTTTAGGAGTATTCAATGCAATTAGGAGCCGCAACAAAAGATCGGGTTAATATTTTTATGAGAACGAAGCCCTAGCTTTTGATTCTTTCACCGTTTAAGATGGCTTCCTCGATTTCCCATTGGGAGGTAAGATATTCACATATTTCATTAGACAAGGCTCAAAGATGAGCAAATTGGACCGGTTTTTAGTAAGTGACAACAACTTTACTTTCTGGCCTAATGCTTCTCTTGCAACTTTAGACCGGGTCATTTCGGATCACAACCCCATTCTTTTATCGGCTGGTGTTGTGTAAAAACTATACTAAACTATCACAAACAACCACAACACCTCAAATGCACTTAACCAACCACCCTACGTTCTTATTATTACTTACAACTATAGCAGATGAGTCCATAATTGTGTGCTCACCAACAAATACAAAAGACAAGTGTTGTCCCCAAATATAGATGCAACACAGAAAGAATACAACAACTTACAGTACAATCAATCCTCACTAGAACACTCAGACCTATACTATCTAAACCAGACTAGATCAAGATGATCTATACAAGATTATAACCAGAAGTGATAACACATAAAGACTAAAACGATTGAGAGAGATTAAAGAGAAAGTAGGTGAAAATTATAAGAGATGAATGAAACCCTAGAGCTGGGGATTTAGCTTATATAAGGACAATTTCCACTTTAGCCCCTGAATATATGAAAACTTGCTAAACACAGCTAAACATACGAAACTGTTAGACATAAGTGTAGGTTTAGCCCATGCACTTATAAAAAACCATAAGTTACATAAAAATAAATATATTCAACACCCTTCCCAGACTTATAGTTTGAACATATCAATCAACCCAAGACTTTTAGAAAACTCATTATGCTGAGCTATGATAAGCCCTTTAGTGAAATGTCAGTTGTATTATTAGCTGACCCAATCTTAACAGTCTTATAAACACCACCTAAAACTTTTTCCCTTACCAGATGCAAATTAATTTCAAAATGTTTGGTTTTCTCATGAAACACTAGATTAGCCGCAACTTGAATAGCAGAACTTCTATCACAAAACAAATTTACAGGAAACAAGCCCTCAACATCCAGATCCTCTAAAATTTTCCCAATCCAAATTATTTCACAAGTAGTAGATGCCAAGCATCTTTACTCAGATTTAGCGGAGGATTTGGAAATTGTTGCTTGTTTTTTACTTTTCCAAGATATGAGATTATTGCAAAAGTATACACAAAAACCTGAAACAGATTTCCTAGACTTAGGACATTTTGCCCAGTCTGCATCTGAAAAAGCATGCAAACTGATCTTGTTACATTTGTAAAAATGTATGCCAGTACCAGGAGCCTGTTTCAAGTATCTAAGAACTCTCAAACCTGCAGCAAAGTGAGACTGAAGAGGAGCATGCATATGCCGACTTAGACAATGTACAACATATGCAATATCAGGCCTAGTAACAGACAAGTAGATCATCTTTCCCAAAAGCTTTTTAATACTCAGTCAAGTTAGCAATATACTTATCCTTCTCAGATTCCTTAAAACTAAAAACAATATTCTGCTGCAATTGGGTAGCAGCAGGCTTACAAGCCAACAATCCATAATCACTTAACAACTCTAAGCAATATTTCCTTTGTGACAAATAAACACCATTTTGATTTTCCAAAACCTCAATTCCCATAAAATACTTTAGTTTTCCTAAGTCTTTAATCATAAATTTTGAACTCAAAAACTATTTAAACTTTTCTATTTCAGCATGATTATTACTAGTAACGTCAATGTCATCAACATATACCAATAAAGCAGTAAACATCCCCTTCTTACTCTTTACATACAAAGAGTAATCATTCTTACTTTGAATAAATCCATTTTCAATTAAAGCACAAGTAAGTTTTTCATTCCATTGTCTAGGGGCTTGTTTAAGCCCATATAAAGACTTAACAAATCTGCAAACTTTTGTCTCATTTTTATCATAATAACCAGGTGGAAGAGACATATAAACTTCTTCATGTAAATCACTATATAAGAAAGCATTATTCACATCAAGTTGATATAAAGGCCAATTGTTAAACACAACAAGGCCAATCAGGTATCTAACAGTGACCATCTTGACTACATGACTAAAAATTTCCTCATAGTCAAGACCCTCTCTCTGACTAAAATCTTTGGCCACTAACCTAGCCTTATACCTATCAACCTCTCAGATGCCTTATAGTTAATTTTGTAAATCCACTTACACCCTATAGCTAGGGGTGTCAATCGGGTTATCGGGTCGGGTTTGGGGCTTATCGGGTCGGGTCTATCGGGTTTTGAAAAATTAAAAACTAACCCGCAACCCGACCCTATAAGGAATCGGGTCGATCGGGTTTTGGTCTATCGGGTTGCGGGTTATCGGGTTGGGTCTATTGGGTTATCAGGTTACTTGTTAAGGAAAAAACTAAACCATATAATCAAAAATTGTTAATGCTATCAATTACAACCTCAACCTCAACGTCATGAACCCATATGCCCAATACAATATTTTTGTCTCTGTGTTCATAGTTAAATACACAAAGATTTGATTTGTCATTTTCAATCTTACTCGTGATACTTTGTAGCTCACTGTTAATTATGTATTTTCTTGATATCAAATGCTAGTAGTTGAATAATGTTTTTTCATTACTATTAATTAAAAGGACCTGATTGCTTGTGGATGCATTCAAAAGAGTATCATTTTTTCTTGAGTGAGGAAATATGTACTGCGGTTATAAGAATTACATAAACTATGAGGTTAAACTTACATATAGGATATAATACTAAACTACTAACTATTGAGTACATTTTTGTATTAGTTTCCCTAACATAAACATGTTAAAAAAACAATCTTCACCTCTTTGAATAAGTTATCATCATTATATCATTTCATACATAACTATTCGTAAGTTAAACAAAAAGTTATCATTATTATACGTCAATCTTTTCAACTTTACAATTAACAACATTAGAAATTAACTTTACAAATAACAATACTAGTTCGTATATATGTTAATGACAGTTCATATATTTGTGTTAATATATCATTATGTCTTATCGGGTTGACCCGATAACCCGATAAGAAAAATAAATAAAAACCTAACCGACCTATTAGTTATCGGGTCTATGGGTTTGACCCGATAAAACCCGATAGGCTAGCTGGACCGATATCATCCCGACCCTATAAGGCCTTATCGGGTGCGGGTCGGGTCAAAACCATTTGACACCCCTACCTATAGCTTTTCTACCAACAGGAAAATCAGCAACGACCCGAGTATTATTTCTATGTAAAGCTTCTATTTCTTGATTTATAGCAGTGACCCAATTTTCATTTTTACAAGAATCAATATACGAATTAGGTTCCACGGACTTATTCAAAGTAGTAGAAAAGCAATAGTTCACAGAAAACAGATTAGCATAGCACGCATATTTTTTAAAGAAATATCATATAAACATTGATACTAAAAAAAAATCACTAAATTCACAGGCAAAGTTTTCTGGGTTCTCGAGGTTAGGACATATTTATTATCAATAAGTTAACTTTTAAAAACTCCTAAGAAGTGAGTCCTACCACCTCGGGTTTTAGTTGTAAAAACGTTTTATTAGTTGCAGTGTTCGTGTAGACGTAAAATTTTATATACGTTTAGGTTTACAAAAATAGTCGTATTTTAATAACCGTAAATGATATAATTGAAAACTTTATATCCTTAGTTTCATAATTAAGTATATATTACAGATCCAAGACCATTTTTGTACTTAGTTTATGTATACTTATACTGTCGGAACCCAAAATTACTTCACTTCACCATGATGATCAAGAAAAAGAGATAAGAGAAAATATGGAAGAAATTTTAGAGAGAAGTTAGAGAGAGAAAGTAGAGAGAAAAAGAGTTGGTTAATTCTTGCAAATAAGAAATGAACAAATGAGAATCAACACCATTTTCCATAGTGGAAATGGTTTAAATACCCTACACAACTACATGGGGCGTGTGGGCTTTTACTTAGGTCGGGCTCGGGATTGACTTGGGCTTTAGCCCGATACACGTGACCGATTAGATTACACAAAGAGCCCGTTTACCCGTCTAGCCTATTACAACGTATAATTAATTAATGACCGAGACCTAATATAATTAATGAACGAACTTCCTTGTTCGACTCAATATTTTGAGGCTAACATATTTTTATAAAACCATTTTCATTTACAGTTTGTATTTTAAAAGGAAAAACAGTTTTATAAAATCTTACATCCCTAGAATAGAAAAAAGTTTTATTATCAAGATTGTACAACTTATGTGTCTTTTTTTAACATAAGAAAAACCAATTAGAACACACTTTTCTGACCCGGCACCAAATTTGTCACTATTATTCAACACAGTTGAATAGCAAAGACAACCAAATGCCTTCAAACGAGAGAGACTAGGTTCCTTACCATGAACTATTTTAAAAGGACGAGCACCAGATAAGACATAGGAGGGTAACCTGTTAATCAAATAGGTAGCAATTAATACACATTCAGGCCACCTACTTAGGAGAATCCCCCTTGAAACATAAGACTCCTAGAAACATTTAATAGGTATCTATGTTTCCTCTCAGCAATGTCATTTTGCTGAGGGGTATAAGAACAAGAAGTCTGATGAATAATACCACAATTAGTAAACAGATTAAGCAATTTAGAGTTAACAAACTCTATCCCATTCTCAGACCTAACCATTTTAACTTTTATACCAAATTGAGTGTTAATCATTTTCAAAAAAAACTTTCAATACATTCAAAAACATCAATTTTAGATTTTAAAAGATAAATACATACGGCCCTGCTGAAATAATCCACAACAGTAAGAAAGTACTTATACCCATCCTTACTAACCACCTTATAAGGACCCCAAACATCTAAATGAATCAAATCACCCAGACTAACAGACTTATGACCACGCAAGGGAAATGGTTCCCTGGTCTGTTTAGCCTTGTGACAAATGTCACAAGCAGACACGTGTTTTTTTTCCTTAAACCCAACTTTATCTCCTAACACTGACAGAACTTGGTCAGCAAGATGACCAAGCCTGCAACGCCAAAGATCCTTAGACACATAACAAACAATACCCAAATTACACAGACCAAGACTATTCTTACCATTATCATCACAATCAAACATATAAAGACCATCATATTCACTACCAGTCCCCACAATCTTACCTAGTTTCAAATCATGAATGTAACATTTAGATTCAGGAAAACCAACAAAATATTTACTATCTTTGTTCATCTTATTAACAGACAAAAGGCTAATGTTATATTCAGGAACAACTAAGACATCAAATAAGACCACATTGTTAGTTAACCTAAGACTACCAATAGCAAAATTTTTAGCCATAGTGCCATTAGGATGACCAACAGTAAGTTTTAAATTAGATATATCAACAACATTAAACATGTTTTTAGTAGAAATAGTCATATGTTGATTGGCACCAGAATCAATAATCTAACCAAGAGTAACATTATACATGTAATTATTAGACTTAGCACAGAAGAATTTTTCAATATGGATATTAAAGTAAGTGTTATTATTAAAAAAACTTGGTCTCATACCTTACATACTGCCAGAGACATTAGCAGCAAGTTTCTCATTTATTAGGCTCTGAAGTCTCATCATATGATCATTTATAAAACTAGAGGACAAAGAACCAAAAGAAATAGAAGCAGTTTAAGACACAACAGCATTTCCATTAAACTTTTTCACAAAACCAGACTGCCTAGACAAGTTAGGGAATCTTTTAAACCCAGCAGGATAACCATTTAATTCATAGCATCTGTCTATAGTATGACCAATTAAACCACAGTGCTTGCAAACCAGATTAAGATTAGGACCTCTGTTATTGTTGTTATTAGTGTTGACTCTCTTATTAGAGTTATTATTATTGTTAATATTGGTTCTAACAAAAAAAGCAGCATGAGAACTTTTAATAGACAATTTACCAGGTGCAAGTCCCCTATGGGACTCTTCTCTAGATACAATAACAAAGGCATCCTTTACTTCAGGTAAAGGTTCCCTTGCAAGTAGATTACTTCTAACATGTGGATAAACATCATTCAAACCCATGAGAAACTGCATAAGCCTAACCAATTGGTTATGCTTAAGCACTCCCTTATGTGCAGTACAAGTACATGCAGGAAGTAAGAATATCAAATTCTCTCTAAAGAGAGTTAAGAGTGTGATAGTACTCAGAAACAGATAATTCTCCTTGTTTTAACTCATTAATTTTGTGAACCAAATTGAAAATAACAGACCCATCCATTTTATCATAAGTTTCTTGCAATTCAGACCACACCTCAAAAGCAATTTCAGAATAAACTTGACCTATATATAATTCTTGGGACAAAGAACAAAGAATCCAACCAAGAACTACAACATTACATCTTTCCCATTGCTGAGATAACAGGGGATTAGTAACAGGTCTAACACAAGTTCCATCAACAAAACCCATTTTATTCTTTCCTTTAAGAGGAATTTTCATAACAGTAGACCACATTTTATAATTTTCACAACCAGTCAACTTAAAACAAACAATAGGAACATTAGAATGATCACTAGGTTGCAAAAAAAGAGGATTACCAGCATTAAGACTACTAATCAATACTTTAGCCATAATAAATCAAATACCTGACAAATAAAGCAGATAACAGATAAAACCAAATAGACTAAACAAAGCAGATAAAACTAAAAAACAAGAACATGACTCTAGTCAATTATGAGTGTTCCTGGGCTTCCTTGCCACTTAAGGTGGTAGGTCAAGGGCAGAAAAATTGACTAGAATCAAGAAAGAATAAAAAAAGTGCGAGAGGTGTTACAAAGCACTTAAGAATCCAGCGAAAGACAGCCAATCCCCTCTCCCCCTTTCTTGATTTACTTAGTCAAGAAGAGGAAGAAATAACGCCAGAATACCATGAATCAAGAAGAAACCAAAAACCCCCTAATCAAAACAATTAGGGTTTTAAGAGAAAACCCTAATTGATCGAATCTAATAAATTAACCAACCAAGAACCCTTAATCAAGATCCAAAACACCAAGAAACTACTCATAATCAAAAACCAATTCGATCAAACCTTAATTTTTCTAATCGATCAAGAACAAAAAATCAAGGCGATTGTTTGCTCTGATACCATGTAAAAACTATACCAAACTATCATAAACAACCACAACACCTCAAATGAACTCAACCAACCACACCACGTGCTTTTTATTAGTTACAGCTATACCATATGAGTCCACAATCGTGTGCTCACCAACAAATACAAAAGATAAATGTTGTCCCCAAATATGAATGCAACACAAAAAGAATACAACAACTCACAGTACAATCAATCCTCACTACAACACTTAGACCTATGCTATCTAAACCAGACTAGATCTAAGATGATCTATACAAGATTATAACCAGAAGTGATAACCCATAAAGACTAAAACAATTGAGAGAGATAAGAGAGAAAGTAGGTAAAAATTATAAGAGATGAATGAAACCCTGGAGCTGGGGATTTAGCTTATATAAGGCCAATTTCCACTTCGGCCCCTCAACATATGAAAACCTGCTAAACACAGCTAAACATACCAAACTGTTAGACATAAGTGCAGGTTTAGCCCTTACACTTATAAAAAATGATAAGCTGCATAAAAACAGATATATTCAACATGTTGAGGTGAACTTCGGTCTCAAACCCTTTAGGGCCTTTGATGTTTGGTATATAGTATTGGAGATTCCATATGGAAAAAGATGCGGTTTGGAGAAAAGTTATTACGAGTGTACACGATAATGAGGGAGGTCTTGAGGAGACTTTTGGCTTTGGTTTAAGAAGAGGGTCATGGTCCAACATTATATCTACCAGGACTGTCATCGATTGAAACAAGATTAAGGTATGTATAAACAAATCATTAAACAAATCATTATATCGACCTCTCTACGTTTTGAAAATGACAAAATGTAAAAACATTCTACGATAAAAGTAAACGTATACACGTTATTAGTCGTAAACTTCAATTTTGACGTAAATCACTTAAGGTGTGTATAAACAAGTCATTAAACATGATTAGTGATCAAAGATAATTTTCTTGTCTTAAACATTATATTTTTACAAATGTAATAAAACTTTTTATAAATAAAAATATACAAAATATTTTTATTAATTAAAGAAATGTTTTAATTAAATATCTAAATTCAAAATCTGGTTTTCCCCCAAAAACAGAAGTTTCTGGACCAGATACTTCCTCACTAAAAGACAAAAAGAGGAGCGTCTACCTAAGGGCGGTCTCCTGATAGGCAGAACGGCCCCTAGATATATCTGGGACCACCACCAGGAGATGTTACTCCCTCTTTCCTATAAATAATGCACTATTTCCTCACAGATTTTCAGCCTCTTTGCACACAGTTTTCTATATTCATTCTCTCTTTAAAATCTTCTACTTTTGTCTAAAATCCTGGATCACTAACTTGCTTAATCTTGTTTTAAGTGATCTAATCTCTTCTTCTTTCTTTTTCCCTCAAGTGCAAAAGAAGAACACTCGTATTAGCCAAGAAACAAAATGTTCTAGATTAGTGATTCTCTCCTATCTTCTTCAAGATTTGACTTCTATATTTTCAATCTTGTGTAGTTGTCTAGATCCGGATAGTGTATAAATCCAAAGTGTTGATTGTGTGTCGGTTAGTATTTTAGGCCTTAAAATACATTAGTGATGTGGCAGATTATTTATAGCTAAGATTATGACTCGACATTTAGCTTAGTGTCGAAGATCGGGATAAGCGACGTGTAACGGTTTTCTTCGCCTAAAGGGAGCGTGTTGACATAGTGAAATCTCGAGTCGGATAAAGGGAGCTTCTTTTCTTCTAGTCTCGATTCTAGTCTATGTTCTATTCCGTGTCATGACAACTTAATTACTTTATTCGAAGTATTTTAAGCATTTTTAATTATCGAAATGCAAATTAAAATGTTGCTCCTTTCAAAAAAATTGTCATAAATCAAGTCCAAAACCCCTCTGCTGGAGGCCATCCCCATAAACCAGGCGGCCCTCATATATTTATGAGACCTCCGACAACGGGCAAGTATATGTCTAAGCATTTTTTTTTAATCTAAAAAACAAACATACCCCTCTTCCTCCTACCCGCGACTAACGAAACCGAAAACCGCTATGCCTTAAAATCCACCATTAAAACTCAAAATTTAGGTGAAATTAACATCAATATCATCCATAACATCATAATCATCATAAATTGTAATTAATCTCATCATCTTCTTCCTTAATCTGAGTATAGGGTTCTATTATGCACAAAATTAAAAATTAGTGATTCTTAATTTCTCATGTGTTTTCATATAATTAAGACTAGGATAATACAATGGATAACTATTATGCTTCCCATAGACGTATAATTTTCATAATTGAGTGTGCTTGGAAAATCTTTGACATAAACAAAACCCCAATTCATTTTTAAAAAAATTATCACTTTAGAAAATTCATAAAAATATTTGCATGCGTTGTTAATACATTATAAAAATATTTTTTGCATTCATACATGATGAACTCATCACCATTGATCAAAATATATAACTAATATATTTTTCGACGCATCTAGATGAGCAAAATTGAATTAAGGAGTATTTGGGTTAACTCATAGGTTTTTGTTTAGAGTCGAGTTAACTACCACTTCACATATTTTGCATATAGACACACACTAGGGAAAAATTCTCAAAACCTTAATTTTGAAACAATATATGTACTAAGATTTTTTTTTGTTTATTCATGATTAGGTGAAAAAGATGCAAAAATATGATGAGTAAATCCTTACAACAAATTCCATATAAACTTTCTCAATAAAATGTCGCCTCTAAAAATATCTAATCGATCAATCCATAAAGGTAGAATTGTTGATACAACATTCAATCATATGGTCAACCTAGAAGAGATTCTACTCAATGTAGGATTTCACTCCTTTCTCCACTTAAGTGAAAATTTCTATCCAAAATTCATAATCGAGTTCTATCAAACATTCAAACTTATTTTAGTCGATGATCTTTGGATCATATTCTTCGAAATAAATAGAAAACGAATATGTGCGTCGTTTAGAGATTTTGGAACATTACTTGATCTTCCTTTCGAAGGAAATTGTTTTTATAACAATGAATGTTCTCTTAAATATATCCTTCATCATAACTCTTCTCCAACCAAAGTTCCTCTTTATACTAAACTAGTTCATCTTAATACAATCATATACAACGTCACTAAAAAGCGTCTAAGCGGCTTTAAGTTCGCATTCGATGATCCATGCAATCTCTTCACTAAAGAGATTTGTCACTATCTCAAAACGGCACATATACTTATTTGTGAGAACATTATATGCACCGTTAATATTGACAAAGATCATTTGTCGGCTTGTAAAGCCTATATGCTCTACTGCATAACCTCTTCCACTTCATTTAATCTTTCTCACTTCATCACCGATCAAATAAATGACTTCAAGCATCGCTCTAATAGTTTTTTTTTTGAAAGCCAAGCATCGCTCCAATAGTATTTTGCCATACGGACTCTTGTTGTCAAAATTCCTCGACAAATTAACCGAATTCAATCCTAATGATCATAAATTTATATCTTGTCCGCCAAAAATGAATCCCCTAACTAATCCTTCAAATGAGGAAATCCTAAAAGATTGTGCTCATCACAAGCATCATGAATAAATTAGGACTTCGCACATGAACCAAAAGCAACATGATCACATATTAGGTCTAAGTGGTTTGTCGGAAGCATGTTAAATCTAGAATTTATTATGAGTTACACATCATTATGCACTTTAGTACTTGTATGTTTATTTACTTCTTGATTATATTGCATGATTAATGCTCTCTTTTTATTACTTTGTTTTTTATTGATCATTTGCTTAAATTAGCCTAGCTGCCTACCCTACTATATGTAGATAGATTAATTGATTATTGGTAAATGGGAATTGCTGCAAATAGTCATTTCTAGCCCTTTTTTTCTGCACAGAATTGAAAAACATGAAATATTGGGAAAATTTTGTAACCCTCAGAAAACGGCCCCCAAATACATAGGACGGCCCCCAAATATATCTGGGACCGCCCAGTATTTGAGGGACCGCCTTCAGTAGGGTCGCGAAATTTTTTACTGTTTCCTCTTTTTCTAAAACTTTGACCTCCTCTATACTAGCCTTGGCTGGTGTTTCTCTATTTAGACAAACACATTTTGGAACCTAAATCTTCCAACACCATGCTTTTCTAAAACTACATCATCTCTTCTACTATATAAACTCCTCATTCTCTTCATTCTTAATCATCTTGTCTTCTCCTTCATCATTCCTACTTCATCATGTCTTCCTCTCAAAACTCCTTTTTCGACTATTTAAGAAAACACCGAATGTCCATAACGGAAGCTTGGAGAGATAGCATCCTTCTACCACCTTCACCTCCTCTATCACACAATACTTCACCACCACACTCTCCAAGAGTTTCTAACTCTCTATCTCCATCTTCATCATCACAAAAATCCACTTAGGGATCAAATAGTGAATGAAATCAATGAGCTTCATCACCTATCCAATCTCATTAAAATCAACCTTTAACATGAAATAAATGCCTTCACTCAAACACCTCCATCTCTACCTTCTCCACCACCACCGTTGATTCATCCCGCCACTCTTGACCAAGTCAACTTTCACTCGGGTTTTTATCATTGTTACATGTAAACCCGAAATATATTTCATACATTGAGAGATGGCCTCAATCGGATTAAGTTCATTCTCACTCATCCTCCTAATCGATTTTATGTCCCACAACCCAATGCCTCACCAACCTCTCCTGTATTACCTCGTCAAAATTAAACATTCTTATATGTTTTATTTCTCTAAATAAATGACCACCTATCTTTTGTTTTAGGCATTTTCTAGACATCAAGAATCAACTAGTCTAGTTCTAGTTTAGGATGTCTCTGTATGTTATGCTTTTATGCCCAATTTATAGTCTTGTAAATTTCATACCTTTATTTATTATGAATGAATGATTTTCTCTTATTAGTATGATGGGTTATTTAAGTGATTATTTATGTCGGCTACTTCTATTATTTTTGGCCATCTTTGTATATATATTTGTCGTGATATTACTACAAGTTAGACATCTATATATTGCACTCTTCTTTCTAACTCGTTTTTGTATCAAATTAGCATAGCTCGATCCTTTGGTGCCCCAAACGAGGGGGACTATACATCAAGGGGGAGCTTTAGCCTCGTCGATTTCTTTCTCTCCTCTACTCGACGACAAACCTTTTTGATTCGACAAAAAAGGGAGAAATGGATTAAAATTCATTAATAACTTGTAATCTTTATTTATATGTAAAATGAGTTTTTATTTTGTAATCATCAAAAAGGGGAAGATTGTTAATACATATAATGTCTAAACACGTTATTTATATTTTTCGACCTCTCTACGTTTTGAAGATGACAAAATGTAAAAACATTCTACGATAAAAATAAACGTAGACACGTTATTAGTCGTAAACTTCCATTTCGACGTAAATCACTTAAGGTATGTATAAACAAATCATTAAACATGATTAGTGATCAAAGATAATCTTTTTATTTTAAACATTACATTTTTACAAATGTAATAAAACTTTTTTTATAAATAAAAATATACAAAATATTTTTTTAATTAAAAAAATGTTTTAATTAAATATATAAATACAAAATCTGGTTTTTCCTCAAAACAGAAGTTTATGGACCAGATAAATACTTCCCCACTAAAAAACAAAAAGGAGAGCGTCTACCTAGTGGCGGTCCCTGATAGGCAGAACGACCCCTAGATATATCTGGGACCGTCGGGACCGCCACCAAGAGACGTTACTCCCTCTTGCCTATAAATACTGCACTATTTCCTGGCAGATTTTCAACCTCTTTGCACATAATTTTTTGTATTCTTTCTCTCTCTATTATCTTCTACTTCTCTCTAAAATCCTTTATCACTAACTTGCTTAATCTTGTTTCAAGTGATCCAATCTCTTCTTTTTTTCTTCTTCCCTCAAGTGAAAGAGAAGAACACTCGTATTCGCCAAAAACGAAGTGTTGTAGATTAATGATTCTATCCTATCTTCTTCTAGATTTGACTTCTATATTTTTAATCTTGTGTAGTTGTGTAGATCCGGATAGTGTATAAATCCGGAAGTGTTGATTGTGTGTCGATTAGTATTTTAGGCCTTAAAATACATTAGTGAAGTGGTAGATTAGTTCTAGCTAAGATTAGGACTCGACATTTAGCTTAGTGTCAGAAATCGGGATAAGTGACGTGTAACGGTTTTCTACGCCTAAAGGAAGCTTGTTGACATAGTGAAATCTCGAGTCGGATACTCGGGGAGTGGAGTACGGCGAAGAAGAGCTTCGTAGCCGAACCACTATAAATCTCGGTGTTGTGGTTTGATTATTCTATCTCTTATCTCTTGTCTTTCATTTATACTTCGTATTTACTATTTGTATTGTGTTTGTGATTGTTAGTAGATAGATAAACTGTGTGTTCATATTGTTGGTTGATCTCACATATACTCGAATCCAACGTTTTTATAGCCAAAGTTTTAAAACGACAATTAACGGATAAACTATTCACCCCCCACCTCCTCCCCCTCCCTTTCTAGTTTCCACACATTCAAGACAAGAATAAGTGGGTGACCAAACTGTTCCAGGGTGTCCGACCGGTCACCTTGTGGGCAATTTGGAGGAAGTGTGATAAGGTTTTTCATGTGAGGGCAGACGCAAGACATGCTATTAGAGATAGAGACATATTCCCTCAGATTTAAATTCTTTCTGTTATGTGGGTCGGTATAAACAATCGAGCTTGAGTTGGAATCTATAGGCTACAAATCTTTTGGTAGTTGTTTCTGGAGATAGCGAAGACCGTGAACTGTTTGGGTGATTCTTTTTTTCTTGGGCGTTGCTCTAGCCTTGTTACAACTTGTTGTTGGTCTTAGTTGATATTTGATTTTTTTTATTTTTAGAACGATAATTTTAATTATCTCACAATATTTTTATCATAAACTACTTCACATGTCTTAAGCAGGACTTGAACCCACAACTAATTGGTTATGTAGTTTCTCACACAACATAAGATAAGGTATCAATGGTTTTATCTTACTTTTTTCCTGATCTCCATTTTAGTGATCTGTCTTTGTATCTCTTGTTGGTGTTTAATAAGATTTTATTCTTTGCCTTAAAGAAAACAATACAATTTTCCATAATAAGCATAACCCTCACATGCTAAACTTAAAATGCGTTATGAGAAAATTTGATACGCCTGTGGATGATGAGGGACGGCTTCTCCGACATAGCGTGTTGGATAACTATCGTTGTTTATTTATTATGTTTTATTAGGATAAGTGTTGGAGTCATTGTTTAGGATATGTGTTTGAGTAATGTTAGGATTAGTCTTGTGTTTGTGAGAGTTATCTCATAAACTAGTATTTAAGGTGTCATAATGTTATGAATGAATCAATCAAAGTTTAAAGATCAAATAAATATCTCGTCTTCTTCGTCTCTATATTCTTAAGGAGCTCGCACACGCTTGAAGTGGTGCCCTATCCCGATACAACCCAAACCGGGTCGTATCAATTGATGCTTTCATTGAGAGGGCTTCCGATTTAGGGTTCCAAAAAAATTACTGTTCACGAGTTACTATTCATGAATTACTATTCACATGTACTGTTCATCGGGGGTACTATTCACGCGCACTGTTCACTAGAGTACTGTTCACGTGTACTGTTCATTGAGAAAAGTAATTTTTCTTTTCTTTCTGTTCGAGTTACTGTTTATGGCATCGGGTAACAGCGATCGGGACGCACTATCTAAGCTCTTGCAAATGGGTACGGTGGCCGAATATCAGAGTGAGTTTGAGATACTTATAAATCGAGTAACGGGGATCTCTCAATCTTTACTTAAATCGTTTTATATTTCCGGACTTAATATGACGTTACAAATAGAACTTTTGAGGGCAAGGCCTACAACTTTAGGAGAAGCATTCTACTTAGCCCGTATAATAGAGGCTCGTTTGAAGGCAATTGCAGAGAAAGAGAAAGAGAAAGAGCACATCATTAAAAAGAAAGCAAATAACATTCTATCGTTACGAAGTGAATTAGCTTCACCTGATATTAAAGGGTCCTTAGATTGTGATGAAGATATTGGTGTTGATGAAGTTAGTAGCGCGATAGACGGTGTTTTCGATATTGGTATGAGTTTGGTTGTTTTTTTGAAGTGGGTACAGATAAGCGGATCAAGGCCATTGCTATTAATGGTAAGTCTTGAAAACACGGATGTTGCCATGGGAAAAGAGGTTAAAATTCAAAGAAGAATATGGGATCTCGGAATCAAGATTTTTTCCCGACAACACCTTGAGGACAAAGTGATTTTGAAGGGGTGGGGAGTGATACGCCTGTGGTTGATGAGGGACGGCTTCCCCGACATGGCGTGTTGGATAACTATCGTTGTTTATTTATTATGTTTTATTAGGATAAATGTTGGTGTCATTGTTTAGGATATGTGTTTGAGTCATATTAGGATTAGTCTTGTGTTTGTGAGAGTTATCTCATAAACTAGTATTTAAGGTGTCATAATGTTATGAATGAATCAATCAAAGTTTAAAGATCAAATAAATATCTCGTCTTCTTCGTCTCTATATTCTTAAGGAGCTCGCACACGCTTGAAGTGGTGCCCTATCCCGATACAACCCAAACCGGGTCGTATCAACATTTGTTTTGCATGCTTCCAAAAGAAAGATAATGTTGATTGGTGTTTTTATTACTAAACGGGAAAACACCCACGTTACAATTTCTACAAAGGGTTGACCCATGCACGTTAAAGATCGAACCCGAATAATAAACTTTGGTTTCTCTTTGTCATCTAGTATCCCGTTTAATTAATTGTTTAATGGTATAACGTTCTTTTCATTACTATAATAGATATGCAACTATGCAAGATATGTGGTAACGCTCTTAAAGTTAAAACTAAACATTTATACTGATATTCATTAAACAGTGTTATTGAACGTGACACAAAATGCATGTTAGTATAATGGATTATGAACGTCATACCACCATAAAAACCTAATATTTTAAAATGCATAAATCACATCTTTAGGTTAAATTTGAAGTGTAGGTTTTAGACATAAAATCATTTTTTAGCTGTCTCCTCGCTACCTTCTACCTTCTTTTCTTTGCTTTCCTGTACCTCAGAACCCACAGCCACAAAGGTATTTACCCTCTTCATTTCTTTGTCAAACAACTTTTGAATTTCATCAAAACTCTTTCCCTTTAGCTGTTTGTATGTGTATCCACCCATGTGCTTAAGATAGGTAGACATTTGAGTTCTCTTTTGTGCCTTGGTAGGAGGTCTGTTTCTCTTTTCTTGTGCTCTAAGTGCAGCAAAATGTTTTCTTCTTTTCTCCATCAGTTCCATAAATAGTTTTCCTTTTTCCTCATCTGTCAACTCCTCTCTTTATTTTGATTGGAGTCTCTCAGCCAGCAATCTATCAGCCTCCATCATAGCTTGTGTATTTTCCCATGACTTAATCAATGTTATGTTGGCTTCTTCTTCTTGTTTCCTTGCTAGCTTTTGTTCTTCTATTAACTCAGCATCCAACTTATCTTGAATATCTCTTGCAATTTGTTCATCAACAGCAATTTGATCTTTTCTTTTTAAAGGAACTCCAGGCTTAATCATAATACCTTTTCCTTTGTCTTTAGAAATTAAAGGTTGTGCCTCTTGTGGAGCTCTGAACTTACTTGGCTCCTGTACTACTACCCCTCTAGCCTTGAGTCTTGTAGTTGTAGTTGTTGTAGTAGCAGTAGTAACAACTTTAGGCTTAGAAGCTTTGATCTAAATAAGTGTCTGAGCCAAAGTGATTTCCTCAATAGTTGTAGGAGCAGCACTACCTTCAACACTAGCAGTAGTAACTGCTTCACCAGCAATACTATCATCAAGCTTAGTACTCTGCTCATCTTTCTCATTAATTTTAGCTTCCACAGGCATCTCATCAGTATCCAAAACTCCTGTATCAAACATTAATTCATCATCCTGTCTTTCTTGACTTTTATCAACTAAAGTTACATCATCATCCTTATCAAGATCTACAATACTAATCCTCCCCTAAACTTGATGTTCATCTTCTGAATCTTCAAGTTTCTTCTTTAAAAGTCTTCATCATACTCAGGAAGATGCATTCAAACCTTTTATTGACCTTTTTGCTGCTTTACCATAAGCTTTAGCAGCTAATAGCACATCTTATTTTGATGATTAGTTTAAAGTTTCTTGTTTAGCATATTGCTGATGGTTATTGGTATGAGGGGATATCTCTTTTCAACCAATATAAAAATGTGGACATTTTCAAACCTTATAAAGTGAACTCCAGATGAATCAATCAACTTCTAAATGGTCACCCTATATCCTTGTAAAATTCTTTATACATCACTCCTTTTGTCAGGTTTAAACATGACTTTCAAATCTCCCCAAAACACTCTTTCAAATTCATCTTCAAGCCTTATATCACTATACTTTATCTTTACTATCTTCCAATGAGCCTTCAAGCCTTCTCTGTCTATTCCTTGTAGCATCCTTATCATTGAAGAGTATCTCTTGGAACTTCCATCTGGTCTTATCAACTGATAATGTACCATCATACCTTCTTTATGAAGCTTGTAATCAATAATCACTGGTAATTTAGTAGCAAGTGGTATAGAATCAATTGCTATATCTCCATCCTTTTTAATCACCAAATGCTTCATTAGCTTACCTTCATCATCTTCACTACCTTCATCAACTTCATCTAACTCTTTGTCTTCCTCCATTCTTTGTTTCTTTGAGGATTCTTGCTGTTGCTCTTTTCCTTCCAAGCATCTTCTTTCTGCTGCCTTTAGCTATTTCCTCACTACCTTCTACCTTCTTTTCTTTGCTTTCATGTACTTCAGAACCCATAGCCACAAAGGTATTTACCCTCTTCATCTCCTTGTCAAACAACTTTTGAATTTCAATAAAACTCTTTCCCTTCAGCTGTTTGTATGTGTAACCACCCATGTGCTTAAGATTGGTAGACATTTGAGTTCTCTTTTGTGCCTTAGTAGGAGGTCTGTTTCTCTATTCTTGTGCTTTGAGTGCAGGAAAATGTTTTCTTCTTTTCTCAATTAGTTCCATAAATAGTTTTCCTTTTTCCTCATATGTCAACTCCTCTCTTTCTTTTGATTGAAGTCTTTTAGCCAGCAATCTATCAGCCTCCATTAAAGCTTGTGTATTTTCCTATAACTTAATCAATGCTATGTTAGCTTCTTCCTCTTGTTTCCTTGCTAGCTTTTGTTCTTCTATTAATTTAGCATCCAACTTAGCTTGAATATCTCTTGCAATTTGTTCATCA
>BQNB010017866.1:0-69214 GCA_026074375.1 Tanacetum coccineum
AATACATGATTAAATAAACACAGTCTTTTATTATATTGTTATCACTAGTAGCGTAGATTTATATTTAGTTTAATAGCTAAAACCAACCACCTCTCCAATTATATGACTTACTTGCTTTCATAAAATATAAAAACACAAAAAGAATCTTCCCTCAACCCTTAGAATTCTATTAGACCGTGATCAAGCCTTCCCAACCTATTCCCTGAGTGAACGATAACAACCCCCCGAGTCTTGCCTAGTTCCATCATTATTAATCCTGGTACCACTGTTTTGGTTAGCTTCGTAGGCTGTCATCGCATTAGCCACACGTTGGGATATGAGTTGTTCAATTGCTGTTGAGCTCATATGTTGTTTCTTCGGCGGCATGTTTCTTCAAAAAAAAAGTAAGAAGTTAATGTGTCGTGTTCCAAAATCCGTGTTCCAAAAATGAGACGTTACGAGGAGACATGTTAAGGTCGTGTTTGAGTTAATCGACATGTTTTCAGGTGGCGAGTTACGAGAAGACGTAGATGTTTCAAAAGTATTGTGACAACCAACATTTTTTTCAGGTTAATATTCGACTATTAACTTGCTATTTTCACTTTTAACATTTACGTGGTTACTTTAAATAATAACCGGGAGGTTATCCCGCGTTTTCGCAAAAACATCTTCGGACGTGTTCCGGCTTTAGACTAAGTTTAGTTTACTCATAACTAGCGTGTTATGACTTTACGGGCATATTTTTATATGTTGCGTACGTACATTTTACGGGTTGTATAAAATAGTCCATATTGCATTCATATGCATGCATACATGTAACTTTCTCTCCAAGCTAAAATATTTAGATATTATCACTCTCATAAAAATCAAATTTTGTAAAATATCTTCGGTCCCCCTCCCATTGTTGCTCGGCCAAAACCCACACCTACACCCACATGGGAATGTTTTTGGTAGTTTTGCATTTGTAAAAATGGTCTCTAAATTCCTTAACCATCACTAGTCCTTTATGTTAGGAATATTGTATTCATAGTTACTACTGGTAGATATAGTCATTACTACTGGTAGCATATTAGTTACTCCTGGTAGAGTAATATTGTCATTAGTACTGGTAGTACAATAATGGTTACTACTGGTAATGTTATAGTTAGTACGGGTAATACAAATGTAATAGTTAGTTAGGATATGCATGAGTTATATTAGGAAATGATATGCATATCAATTATACGCGTTTTATACGCGTTTATGTATTAAGCTATTAGGGTTTCCTACAAGTATAAAAGGACCCTATGGCATAGTGAAATGTACACCTTCAGAACACATTTCATATAGTTAGTGAAATCAAATTATTAGAAACGATCTTTGTCCTTATAATTATTGTTCTTCTTAGCACTTGTGTTTATATTCCGCTTAGACACTAGTGATCATTTCAGAGCCTCTCTTGTAGACTGAGTTGTATTTATACAAGTCATCTACCACCCTACTAATAGGCTGAAAGATCTATCATTGGGATCTACAATTGGTATCAGAGCCTTTGAGAGCCTCTGGTAAGAAGAATTCTATAAGATCAGATCCATAAAATCCCTCACAAATCCATAATGACATCATCTGATGAACAACACTCCCAAGATGATGAGGTTTTCACTCAAATCCAACCTCAAATCACCACTGTAACCAACACAAATGCCAAATTCCCTTATCTCAAAAAGGGTGAGTATGATATCTGGGCCATGAAAATGCAAAACTACATCACAAACTCAGATCTTCCTTGCTGGAATATTGTTCTGAATGGAAATAGCCGCAAGAAAACTACAAAAGATTCAAATGGAAACATCAAGATCTGCCCTCCTGTATCAGCTGAAGAACATCTAGCTGTTCAGAGGGAAACAAAAGCAAGGACTACCTTGCTTACAGCTCTTCCTGATGACCACATGGGAGATTTCTACCATCTGGATGATGCCAAAGAAATATGGCTAGCAATCAAGGCTAGGTTTGGTGGAAATGAAGAATCAAAGAAAATGCAGAAGTCTTTTCTGAAACAAGAGTTTGAAGAATTCAAGATCACTGAAGCAGAAGGTCTTCACACTTGCATGTGAATTATATTAAGAGTGGTTACTCATATATGGGGGGCAAGGTGTATGAAGACTGTTACCGATGGTTATCCTTTTACACAATTATGTTTTCCTAGACACTAATCAACAACGACCTATACATACAAAAGACTGGTTATTTCTCTAAATAGCTAACCCTGCACCATCCATTCTAATAAATCACACACACCAATAATATCTACATTCTATAGATTAAACAAATCAAAAAAAAAACACAATAGCGAATGTCTTAGTCCCAACCAAGCATGTTAAAGCACTAAAGAAAGAACCAATAGATGAATCAAACCAATCACATATCACTTACTATAAATGGATTAAATAAACCTTACTTGATTAAAAATGAGTTGGAGGAAGTACCAAAAATTGGGTTTTTAGGGCCCTTTAAAATTGTCCCTTAACAGCTGACTAAATCAAATAGGGTGTCGTACCCTCGTTTTATTCTGAAAGTTACACCTCCGAAAACCCTAAATCTGGGTTATGTATATATAGGGAAAAATGCTGTTTGTTTGTTTGTACTCCATTTTCTGTTTTGTATCGGCCCATAGCTTGTTTTTAGTCTGACACGTCATGAAAGATGGAATTTTTCTAGATGAAGGGGTTGGGGTTATGATATTTGATGCCAGTCGTAGAAACGTTATGACGTCGTCGATGAGATAGCGTTTGTGTCGGGTCACGTAGAAATGTGACGCCTGTCTCTAGACTGTTGACAACATAATCTTGAGAAATGTATGGTGTAGGTCCGTAGCCTCTGTCTGTTTCTTCTCAATATGCAGCTGGCCAATAGTTACGTTGTAATTCTTCCAAATAGCCGCCAACCATGAGAAATACCTAAATAAGGAACATTTATGTACCTATGGGGGCATCATAAACACTACGATTTAAGGGGGTTAAACGACCCAATAATGTATATAAAAATGACACCTCCTCAAAATATCCCCATACACTTGGAATTTGCTTGTTCCTCAAGAGAAATGGGACTTTCGAGCTCCCTCACCTAGACGATAATCAGTTATGATAGGGGGCCATTTTTACCTACGTTTTAATAATGTATTTTAGGAACATCAATCCTTTTAGACCTCGCGAATTAAAAGCATGTATAAATATATATACTAGCATCTCAATAAGGGTTGGGGATTCTCTTCGCGTGCAGCCTCAGGTTGATATAATAAATTATAACATATGGGTAGGAATCCGAAAAAATCAAACTCATTACCTGATCGATAACATATAAATTTACCATAGCGTGGTATAGGATCAAACCTTGCCACTACATATCCCATCACTCTCATTGTTTGGTAGTTGTACACACCAGTAATAACATTAAGGGATATTTGTGGACTCACAATTCCCTCAACCACTGGTTCTTGTTCCCAAACTATCTCTTCTTCCAAACATTCCTCTAACTCCTTTCTAGTTCCTTCCTGATCTTCATTATCCACAATTACTTCTAACAAGAACACTTGGCCACTGCATTTATGTCCTGGAAAGTACTTCTGATCACAGTAAAAACACAATCCTTTTGATCTCTTATCCTCCATTTCCTTCTGAGTCAACTGTTTCCTGTAAGGACTGTTACTTGCAGTGGGTTGTTTGTTTCTCCAATTAGCATTAGGTGCAGGTAGAGTGAAGAATACAAGTAATCTTTGATATGAGATAGGAAAGAACTTAGTGAGAGAGAGTGGAAGGAAGGATGTATTCTAGAGAGAGAAAGTAAGAAACATATAATGCATAAATGAAATGAGAATACAAAACCAACCAACACCCTCTCCAAGCTATGTAGAAGGGTATTTATAGTCTAGTTTGGCCGGCCATGGGCCTATTGATGGGCTTTCCATGGGCCTTGAGCCATATTAGCTTAATTAACTTATCTACGGGTATGACTTATTACTTACATTGGAGTGACCGGATACTTTTATTGTTTTCTAACAAATTCCCTCTAAGGGTAGGTTCATCAAATTTACAAATTTAATTCTCGCATACTTTGCTTTGTCTTTTAAGTCTTAAGCTGTAGTTTTTTTTTAACTTCAATCTTTATTGTGATTGTTGTAGTGGATATTGACTTTAGGCTCGAGCTTGTTCCTTTATCTTGACTTGTTTGTGAAAGTGTGATCTTGCGCACTTGTGAGATCTTAACCAAGCATAATACTCGGTTCGCCATCTTGTACTTTGCCACTTGTGGAACTTTGGCTTTGGACCGAACATGCTTATACTTTTCTTGATTTGGTGAGTTGATAAGCTCTTAATGTTGCATCTTTCTTGAATTCTTTAACTTAAACCTTGTTCACTTCGAGAAGACGTTCGTAATCAAGAGTGTGGAAATTCTTTGAAATTCTATGTCTTTTTTCTTCTTCACTTCAGAAAAGAGTTCGGTATCAGAGTAGCGGGAAGATATATGAAACATTACTTGAGTTTCTGATGTCTTTATGTTTGTCGGTCGGGTATGAGCATGTGGTTATGAATCTTGTGAGTCGGTGGAATCAGTACCTTCACCACCATCTTTACGTATCCTGCATTTAACAGTTAGCAATAAATCTGGGGGACGAATATGGCTTTGTCATTCGTCCAGGTGTGGTTGGAGTAACCTTCGAATCCGTGAGGATCGACCTGTGATCAGGTAGATTCAATTTAAGAAGAATCTCCTTGACAGGATCTTCAAGATCGTAGATTGATCTTTCTAACACATAAGTATTGATTCATCGTAATAGATGTTAGCATATCGGACGTATCAAAGCAGACAGCTCGAATATGAGTGAAACAGTGAGTTTACTATCTCACCGATTGATTAGAAAGAGTGTATTGAAATATCAAACGACGTTGTCACTTGATAAAGGGTTTTTTTGACACACCTGGAGTGTTAATCATTTCAAAATTCATTAGCAAACGGTTGATCCATTTCTGGAACAAGTTTGTATTTTATAGTATCGCACTCACTCGAGTCTCTTTTCCAGTTGTCAATGTTTGATTCAAAAGGAATCGTACAAGTCACATACATGAGCTTGTTTTGATGTTGACTCAAGTAGGTTTTAATCTTCATTGTGCAATGAAATCTTCTCGATGTTCTGGCAAAATTCACAAGGACTATGCGTAGGACTCTTTGTTTCTATATCTGTTATGCACTGTGTGTGATTTAGCAAAGCTTATTGACAAGTGTCCTAATGAGATTTATGGATGATCTCTTTTTGGCTCTAGACTCAATAGTGCACTTTGATTTTAGTGATCGGAGGCTGGAGCTGAGTGCCACCTTTTCAATATCAACTAACTCGGAGTGAGAGAGTTGATAGAAATGTGTGAATCTCCGTGAGTTTTGAAACAAAGTCTTTCCGACTTTGAGTGGCTGGGAAGGGTTGTGCATAGCGTCACTGGGTCCATGACTGTCTTCAATGTCGGACAACATCTTAGTGTTTCCGACAGTTTATGTATTGACCCGGTTTCTGCCTAAGTGTATGGAGGGCTTCTTTCTTTTCACCCTTTATCTTTACATTTCTTTTTCATTCTTCAACCCCTTCAATGCTTACCGAGACTTCATAACTAACACCTTGTTGGGTTTGTTCCAGTGTTAGCTCCATCTCAGTCTGCATTCTTCCCTTAATCTCACTTTTACTCCTTTTATCATACCTAAGGACTTCTACACTAACTAGTGGATATCCCTGGGTAGATCCCTCCGGTTTTGGTTGGATCATGGGATTTGAATACCTATGCCTAACCACCTTATATCTCCATAAATTAAAGTACATGGTCGGTCTTTTGAGTATTCCATCACGATCAGAACCAAAATCATTGAAAAGTTCAATCAAAGTGTTTGATATAAATATCAAAAGATTTACACTTTGAGAGTTTTTCATTATCACTAAAAGCTACCCCTTAACATGTGCATTGTATTCATAGTACATGCTAGGTGTGGAGTGCATTAAGTCCATTTTATTTGACCACATATTTCAATACAAGTTAGATCCAGGTTAATCATATTTTCTCCCCTTATCCAAAACGTTAACCCCTTGATATTTTGGATATCAATTGATTAACCTTTTAGGGAAAAAATGTTATATAGCTATCTATATGGAACATTTTAATGCTCCCCCTTAATGTATGAGGGTATATAAGATAGTGCAGAGTACAATAATTTGAAATTTTTTAAATTTACTAAGAAATTCTTGAAAATGTTGTACTCGAGCACTCCTTATTATCACCATAAAGTCTACACTATTTAATTACATATTTACAAAGTTATATTATTTACCAGATTTGACCTAAATGATAAGAACATCATATGATAGAATCATATGGTCCTTTGTAGTAGCTGAAGGTCTCCTCTGTAAGGTCTTCCACCAACAAACTTTTCTAGACTTCGCATCAACCTCCTGTCTTTAAGTTTCTTGTCAATGGCTTTAATCATCACTCGGGCTCTCTACTTGTCTTGTTTTGACCACTTTATCATCGGCAAATACTCCATTTGAATCCCAGTAGCAATATCATTAAGACTGGTGCAAAAATGGTTGAGTGTGCCGTCGCTAAACTTATGAAGTTCATCGGTATGCATCAAACGATTTCTGTCCATGTCATCTTGAAAGATAATGCCTTGGATATCACGGTAAGCAGTGTATGGAGTCTTTTTACTGATGTCTGAACGGTATGTGTCAGGTTTGGTTAGGTTTACCTTCTTCTGATAGCTTTCAACTGCCAGTTGTAGATCCTCCACACATTCTTGAATTACAATGCGTCTTGTGTACATTCTCAAAGCCACATTAAGTGCAAACCATTCATCCACATTGATATTTGTCAACTTTCCTTGAATAAGAAGAAGTAACATATCTTCAATATCCTCGTGACAAAGTCTTTTGAAGTCGCCTTCTTGAAACTTGTAGAGCTTATAATCTTGTCTTTGAACTGTGATCTCTTCCAAATGTGTGTAACCAAAGAATTCCATGATCTTGAGACTTGTAACAGTAATAATCCTATGTTTTAAATAGACGTCTTTCAAAGTTTCCATGTTGGTAGCATATCTATAGAATCTCTGACGTTTTGGTCCCTAGTGATATGTTCCCCAGTAGGCATGCTTGTCATAGACAACTTGTACCTCACTCCATGTACTTCTAGGAATCTTGTCTTCAATCCATTTATTGTGATCGTAATCAGCAGCCTTTGTCTTGGTGATTGAAGTTGTATATTTGCGACTTGAGCTTCCTCCTTTTAGATATTCGAGATCATTGTTGATGAAGTGATCATAAGGGATGATTTGACGACCTCGTGCATCCGGAATTAAAGGAAGTGGCTTGCTAAGATCATGGGGATACGGTCTTCCTTCAGGATTATGCTAATTTAACGAATCATTGGTAGCTTTGAATACTTCTTCCAGATGGTATTCTAACTTCACAACACTCTTGCATGTGCCTTTAATGAGATCATGTGTTGGACTGGTCAACAAATCTTGAGTTAGATTTTGAATGTTGAGCCGATTCATCATAAAAGCAGAGAAATCGATGGGAGTAGCCAGAAACTCATTAAACGGGGATGTTGTTCCTGAAGCTTGTGCAAACTTAGTCATCCACTGTTGAGGAGGTCGGTCATCAACCGTCTTTGTTTGGTTCCATTCACGATCAGGAGTTCGAGAGCCTGATGGATTCCATAATCATTCATCAACATAAGTTACCTCTCTGATAGGAGATACATCATTTCCTGTATTGAACTCCTAATGGAGTGGTCCTTCCAGATCAACAACCCTTGGTTCATGCTCTTCTTCTTGATTAGACTTGGCTGATGATTTAGGTAGAGATCTGGTCGTACCTTTAGAAGAACTTGTAGACTTTGACACCTTTTGTGTTGTTTCTCTTGATGACTCTTCATTGCTTGATCTTCTTCGCTTTGACCCTCGGTTTGATCCAGCGGAGGGTTCTTTATCTTTGTGTTGATCATCACGTCCTCGCTTTAGAGTCACAACCTCACCATATGAAGAGAGAAGATCTTTGTCAGAGTTGTATGCTTCGAGTAATGCTCTGTAGAGATTCTTCTGAACATCAGATCTGTCAACATATTTATTTTCCTCCATTTTATCCATGAGAATCTTTTTTAACTCGAGTTCTAAAAGCGAAGAGGCTACTGCGTAAGATGTTTGAGGTTGATTAGTTGATCTAACCAACACTTCAGCTCCCAGAGTTTCGGTAACATACTTCTCAACTTTTGTCATAATCTTGGAGGTTTTGGCTTTGACCTGCTCCTTGATTATTCTTTTCATGTTGGAGTCAAGTGAGTTGAGAAAGTCTTGATTCTCTGCCTGAGCTTCTTCTCTTAGCTTGTCTGATTTTAACTGGAGAGCCACGTTTACTTTATCTTTCATCTTGGAAATAAGATAGTTCTCAACAATGCCCGGAATAGATGCTACAGCTTCAGCAAATTGATTTGTTTGTTTAAGTTCAGACAGTTCTATCTCTAGGGAGGATACCCTACGATCAAAGCCGAATAGAGATGCGAAGTTGGGGATTTCAGGCAAAGTTGTTGTTGGAATAGTTATTGTTGTTGTGGAGACATGTGTTTGTTTTTGAGGTTGGATGATTGGGATGGGTGGTTGAGGGATTGTAGTATCAGAGGAGGGTGTGACGGAAAATGCTACATTTTGATTTAGAAGCGAGTCGATACCTGTATCCGGAGAAAGATTAATGAATTTAGCCACCAAATCTGATGAAACAAAGGAGCTTTATTGTTGCACTACTAGAGGTTCAGTAGTTAGAGTCACGTGAGCTTCTTTCGTTTCTTGATTAATTTGAGCATCCGTCATTTCAGTATCTCTTTGATTCAGGTTGATATTTAAGTCTCCGTACAGTTCCTCATCTTCTTCATCTTCTTGTTCTCCTCCCATTATATCATCATCCTGTTAATTTTTATCTTCCTCCGTGAGTTCATAATCCGGTGGTGTTGAATCTTTCTGATCAGAAATCACTTCATCATCATCTTCTGCTTTTTTGTCTTCCTCTTCATCTTCTTTGTATGTTGACAAGTTCATGTGAACAAAGTCATCTCCTGAATCATCTGATTCAGTTCTTTGGCTGTCATGCTCTTGATCATCGTCTTCATCATCATTATCATTATTGTCATCATCATTGTCATGCTCCTTATCTTCTTCCTCATCCTCTCCTTGACTGAAAGTACAGGATTCTTCTTCACTCTCTGATCTGTATTCGGGTACATCAGGAACCTCTGGTTTGTCACCAGCTCCTTCTTTTCTACCAGATCTGGTTTGTTGTTGCTCATCAGGAACCTTTGACAGGATGTCAACTCCATTACCTAAGCCACTTGCATGAGAGATATGGAATTCTTTCATGCTTCTCTTAGTTGCCAACTTCATTTGTTCTGCTTCAGATAATGCAACTTCAGATAGTACTGTTAAACCTTTTGATTTTGTTTTGGCAGGCTTATCTCCTTTAGCCGAAGTCTTGATTCTTTTTCCTTTGGAAGCTTGAGAAGGTTTTATCTTTGGAGATGATTCAGAGTCAGTCTTTTTCTTTGTAGCTTTTGACTTGGGACCTGTTCACTAGTAGCATAAGCACGGTAAGTCTTGAAAGCTTTAGACTCTAACTTGGCTTGATTGGTCAAGTGTTGAGGAAGAATAGCACCATATTCTTGTGTGTCCTTATGTTTAGAAATGACTCTTATGGTGGTGAACATGAAGTCATCCCTGGCATAATGCCAAAACATCTTGTTTCTCCTTGGAATTGCTTGATCTTTTGCCATGAAGTAGTCGATAATGACTTTGGTGAAACGTGGATAATAGATGTCACTGTTCTTCTTAGAATTCTTGTTCTCCACTTGAAATACCAAGTCTTCCCATTGTAGATAGACATAGTCAACCTTCTTGTTATTATACATGCCCCAAAGAATTTGAGCAAGTGACAGGCAAAGACTTTCCAGAGCAGTAGTCTTTCCACTTAGACACTTGTTGATTATGGTATCAAATGATCTCCAAGGTTGATGCATGTGGTTGACATTGACATTAGATAAAAACTTGATTTCACCATTATGTCCAAGATCTTTGATAAAAGATAGAATATCCTCTTCAAGTGGAGGTTCTTCATATTTCTGACCAGGGAGTTTGGGGCAAATTTTGAGCATATCTCTGAAGTTGTCAACCTTAACTGTGTGACTTTTGCCATCTAACTTGAAACGAAGTGACAAGTGATGTCTGGTGACAGTGACCCAGAATTCTTGCATGTATATCTTAGGAACATCAGCAGAGATCTCAAATGCATTGTAGAATGGAGTGAGTTTGAGAGCATCTAGCACCACTTGAATAGTAGGTTCCTTGGTTTCAGGTACTACAAAAGCATCATCCAACTCCTTTTGTTGTTCTTTTGTAGTGTTCATGATTCTGCTAAGATAGGATCTATACAGTTTATGTATAATCAATGTTATACAATGTACTATAGAGACCTATTTAGTGAGCATGAGAAGTTGATTCAGGATGTGAAAACGTTACTTAGAAATAGAACATTAAGACTTTTTGCACTTATTAATAATTTATTCATTAATACGACAACTAACTTAAACTTGTTTAGAGTGAAAAATTACTAATTTTAATTATCTCCCTAATTAAGATTTTTAAATTGCCTTTTAAAATGAAAATTTGATCTTAAGTGTTTTGGGTCTTTTAAACTTGTTGTTCGGTTCATTAATGAGCTATTTGTTCGGTTCCTACAAGACTTAAGTTGTTCAGTTCCTACTACAAGGAGTTGTTTGGTTCCTAAGAATGAGAGTTGATCGGTTCCTTCTACCTACGAGGTTGTTCGGTTCCTACTATTAATAGTTTTTGTATCGTTTTCCATCTACTAAACAGGTTGTTCGTTCCACTATTAAAAGTTGTTCGGTCCTTCTACCTAACAGGTTGTTTCGGTTCCTACAAATAAATAGTTTGTTTTGGGTTTGCCTTCTACTCAGAAGAGGTGTTCGGTTCCTTCTATCAACAGTTGTTCGGTTCCTTTTACGCATACAATTATTCGGTTCCTTCTATTAAGATAGTTGTTCTGTTCCAAATAACTAAATGGTAGGTTGTTCGTTCACTACAATTTATAGTTGTGGTTCCTATGATAATGAGTTGTTCTGTTCATTTTTAAGATTTCACGAACATGACTTAATAGGCACTCAAACTCATTTAGACAACAATGTTAGCAAAGGAACAACACTTAGAAATATTAATCAATAACTTTTATACCACAAAAGCAAAAACATATCAACAAACAAGCCCTTATAAACACTCTAGCACAAACATACCACGAACCACAAACAATAAGGTGATATTATTAACCAATCATGTTCAACAAGATGGTAACAAACTCCCTAACACGAAACCCACAAACTTTATACAATATTTCATATAAACCCTAATTTTTGCATCTAAAAATCACCAAGAACACTAGTAAATGATAACCATATTCAAAATTGTTTTAAGCTAGTACTAGGCACACCTAAAGATACAAAACCCCTTAATCAATTTGGAGTTTTAACCAATTTGATTTTTCAAGAACCCTAATTTGAGAATTAGGGATTTCGATATCAATCTTTGGTAAAAAAAAACCAATTCCTTTGAGACGTGAGTAGTTTAGATGTAGAAGAACATTTTTCTTATTATACCTTAGGCGTGAAAAACACTTGAGAATGATGAATAGGTGATGACGATCGTGCGGATGAGAGTGGGAGAAAATAATTTGTAAAGTGTGTATGTGTGTGTGTACAGTGACAGGATAGGTGGGAGGTATATAAAACATTTTTTTGTTTTTGACACATTTGGCCCCTCTAGTTTTAATAACCTTTTAATTTTGCATAGATAAGTTTTATAAGGCATATCCAAGTTAAACACATAGCACAATTAGTCCCTAATGTTTAAAATATCATACCTATAGACTTAATTTTGCAAAATATTCCCTAAAGGCTTAAACAAGTAACACATAAGGCACACATAAGCTACACTTGATGAACTTTCCTTAAAGAATGTTATTTCGTGACTGTTTAAAAAAAACTTTTCCCTTTAAGCACATTTTATTATGAAGAAGATATTTGACATTTGCTCCCCCTCAAATACTTACCCCTTTTCTATTTAAAGATCTGTAGTCGTTTTTTAAGAAGTCGAATGTCATTGAAAAAACATTTTCTAATGAAGCTTTGTTATATTTTTGAAAAACAACAAACACCAAAATAAGATTTCTCTTATTTTAACACATAAGTGCACTAACATGTACACTTATGGAAATATAGGAAGCCCGGGTTGTGTTGCAAAGTAAACACAAGCCTTTGCATGGTCATTAAGTAGACCATGCCCGAGAATAAATTCCCGTTGAGAGGTCAAGTTTACTTTTTGACGGAATACTTGCCTTTAAAATAATGTCCGGGTTACTATCTGAAATAATAGCAAGCCATTTGGCATGTTTTGAAAACATTTGTAACTTCTGCTCGAACTTCATATACAGCCTCGTATCATTATTGAATGACATTTCTAAGACCGTAAATGTTATCGATTTTCAGAAGACATGCCTTTATTACCTCTTTTTTTATTTTTCTCATTTTTAAAAAAAATTTCTTTGGTTTTATGAGTTTTATATTTTTGTATTTTGTTTTTATAAAAAATTTCTGAAAAATGAAAAATCTTTTTGGTTTTTATGGTTTTAATATATATACATATGATACAGGATATTTGAATAGGTACCACCACTATTCATCAACTTCATCTGCCAATTGTTTCAGAGTCTTCGGCGTAAAACTCCGCATTCTCAGCTTGTTGATAAGAAATTCAATTCTTTCTCTTGCAAGGGCTTTTGTGAAGATGTCCGCCAGTTGATACTCCGTATTGACAAAGTAAAGTTCAATCACCCCATTCTCAACATGCTCCTTGATAAAGTGAAATCTGATGTCTATATGCTTTGATCTGGAATGTTGAACGTTGTTGCAGCATAAGGCAATAGCGCTTTTGTTATCACAGTACATTGGAATTTTATTGAATCCAAGGCCATAGTCGGTAAGCTGTGATCTCATCCAAAGAATTTGAGCACAACATCCCGACATAGCAATATATTCAGCTTCCGTACTGGATATCGCAGCGCTTTTCTGCCTTTTTGATGACCAGCTAACAAGTCTATCTCCCAGAAATTGCATACTACCAGATGTGCTACGGCGTGTATCTTGACAACCAGCATGATCCGCATCTGCAAATGCTGTTAGAGCAATCGAAGAATCCTTCGGATACCATAGACCCCGATTAACGGTTCCTTTTAGATATCGAAAGATCCTTTTTACTGCATTTAAGTGCTTTTCGGTAGGCCGAGCCTGATACCGGGCACACATGCATATAGCAAATTGTAGGTCAGGTCTACTGGTTGTAAGATAAAGGAGGGTGCCAATCATGCCACGATAGTGTGATGGATCAACAGCCTTCCCTTCTTTATCCTCATCCAGTTTGGATTTCTCTACCATGGGAGTATCTACTAGGTCACAAGAATCAAAACCGTATTTCTTTAAAGATTTAAGGGCATATTTTGACTGGTTAATAAAGATGCCTCTAGGATTTTGAAAAATCTGTAGTCCTAAGAAAAATTAGATTTTTCCCATCATTGACATCTTAAATTTTAAACATATAATTTTAGCAAATAGGTCATAAAGTTCAGGTGTAGATGCAGCAAAGATAATATCATCGACATGTACTTGTACCAGAAATAATTCCTTGCCTTCCTTACGGATGAACATAGTAGGATCTACTAAGCCTTTGGAGAAGTCTTGGGATATCATGAATGAAGACAACATATCATACCACGCGCGTGGAGCTTGTTTCAACCCATAAAGAGCTTTCTTTAGCTTATACACGTGATTGGGGTTATCTGGATCCACAAACCCGTCCGGCTGGCTAACATAAACCTCTTCCCGCAGATTGCCATTCAGAAATGCAGTCTTCACATCCATTTGGTAGACGACCATGTTCATGTGAGCGGCAAACGCGAGAAAAATCCTTATCGCCTCTAATCTTGCAACCAGAGCAAAAGACTCTTCAAAATCAATTCCCTCCTTTTGACGGTAACCATGAGTCACTAACCGAGCTTTGTTCTTTAAAATTCCTCCCAGTTCGTCTAGCTTCACTTTGTAGATCCACTTCAAAGTAATCACCATCACTTTGTCTAGTCGAGGTACGAGCTCCCATACTTCAAGACTTTCAAACTCATTGAGCCCTTCTTGCATTGCTTCGATCCAGCAGGATTGAGTTAAAGCATCTTTATACGTCTTGGGTTCAACAACAGTGAGGATGGTTATCAACGAACTTTTCTCTGTTTTTATTCCTCATGCTAGTTTGGATTTCGCCTCCCATGGAGTATCCACTGGGTCACAAGAGACAAAACCGTATTTCTTTAAGGATGCAAGGGCATATTTTGACTGGTTAATAAAGATGCCTCTGGACTTTGAGAAATCTGTAGTCCTAAGAAAAATGAGATTTTGCCCATCATTGACATCTTAAAATTTGATCACATGATGTTTAGAAACATAGGTCACAAAGTACAGGTGTAGATGCTGCAAGAGATGATTCTCGACAATATAATGGTGTACCAGAAGTTAGTTCCTTTCCGCATTCTGCATATGATCTATGTGGGATCCACTGAACCTTTGAAGAGCTCTTGGGAATCAGGATAACGAAGACAAATCATGTCATACCACGCGCGTGGAGCTTGCTTTCAACAGTTAAAGAGCTTTCTTAGAAGCTTGGACAATTGATTGGTTTATCTTTATCCACGCAAACCATCCTGCGGCGTGAAGTCATAAAGCTTCTGTCCAGCAAGATTAACATTCAGAAACGCAGTCCTTTCACACTCCATTTGGTAGACTGACCCATGTTCATATGGAGCATCGCAATACTCGAGAAAAATCGCCTTATAGCCTCTTATTCTTGCAACGGAGCAAAAAGCTCTCAAAAACTTGATTCCGCCTCCTCTTGACGATAACTACGAGCCACTAATTGAGCTTTGTTCTTTAGTATACTCCCGTTTGTTCTAGTTTCTACTTTGTATATCACTTCGCTCAGACGTTAAGTAGTAATAAATCCAATTACTTATTTTAGTGTCCAGGGGTTTATTTTTTTCGTTTTTTGTTACGAGCTTCCATGTTACTTTAATTCGTTCGAACTCATTGAGTTTTCTGCATTGGTACGAAGTCCAACGCAAAGCTTGGAGTCAAAAGGTGCTATCTTTATTCGTCTTGGGTTCATTACACCGGTGATGGAAAGCATTGCTTAGTAACCAGAAAAGAGCTTTGCCTCACTGTATTTGTAAGAGCTTGTGGAAACTGGTCTTTAGCGAGATATATGATTATATTTTTATGTGGATGATCCTTAGTCCATTTGTTAATTGTGTTAGATAATTTTGGTGATCGGGATGGCACATTTGTTTATGAATAGAATCCGACGGCGATGAAGTTTGATTCGAAGTGAAATTTCTGGGAATTGGAAATACCTCAAAGTTCACGGATCATAACCATATGTGAACTTCGCAATAATCATGATGTCGTTCTTCAACATCATGTAGGAATAATGGGAGGTTGGGTTTTTAGGTGTTGTTTGAGAGTTACTTGGTGAAGTGCATCTTGGTTAACTGTAGTTTGAGGAAAGTGACCTCGGTTGATACAAGAGGGTAATGGAGATGTGCTTGCTTCATCAATTGGTAGCAACGACTTTAGGGGGGTGTGTGATAAACACCAGGTGGGGGAATTGAGTAATTCATTCGACAACGGTTGAAACGAAGCATATCTCAGCGAGTTCCTGCAAGGTGTGGTACAAACGTGTTTGAAGGAGGAGGGGCTTTGGCACGAGAGTACCTGAACTGATTGTTTGTTGCAGGAGGTCCATGTTCATGAGTGCGGGTCCTGGAATCTGCCTGTGGGTTTCTGAAAGCCATCGCAGTCAGCTTATCAAAAGATCTACATGAATCTGTCTCAAGATTCTTGTCTGGTACGTCGGTTGTTAAATTCGAAATGCTTTCTTCGTGGGTTGCATAACAAATGAAGGAATACCAATATAAGACGTTTGGTTTTGTAACTTGACCCAAATTCTCGACTATCATTCGTTTGTATAGCAAAGTTGACACCAATACATGGAAAGTAAGATAAGTCCGGAAGTTTGTCGAATGTAATGGTCATATGGTAGTTTTGCCGGAAGAAGGCGTAGGATGGAACTCGAGTTTGGGTGTAACATGCGGTGAGCCACTGCTTCAGCCATGTAGAAATAATAGATCGCCGTTTTGACATAATCAACATTGTTGAGAGCTTAGCCTTTTTATTAGGCGTACGATTACGTCTTTTAACGACACTATTTTGCTTGTGGAGGCGAGCTACTGATGTTCTGAGAGGGATCACAAACCTTCTTCATAATATTCACGCAAACGTTTGTTACATAAATTTAGCACCATTATCTCTTTCGATGCGTTGAACATGTACTTGAAGCCGCGTTGGATCATCTTAAGAATTGATTATGAAATCTAGGACTTCATCTTTTAACTTCAGAGATTGAACCCAATGTGAATCGTGAAGTAATCATCTGGACAAAATGACGTGGATGTACTTCTTTCCTTAACACTTGCGACAACGCATTGGGATACACAAAGATCCTTGTGTAAACAAATAGGAGTTTTTTTGATGTGTCTCTTCGATTTAGGTTTGTGGGGTATCTTCTTGCTCTTACCCATTGCTGCATGTAGAACACTGATGGTTCCTTTTTAAATTTAAGCTTTAGGTGAGACCTCGAATCAAGGACCTGTCTAGCTAATTGGTTGAATGCACCAAAGTTTAGAATAGAGACAAAAAACCGTCCGGGGTGCGACATAGCCAGGACTTAGGTCTGTGTGGCCTTTTGACAAGAGTCATATGAGGACGAGGACTCACCTTATGTCTCCAAAGTGACAGAGGTATACTGATTGTTGCTCGAGATTCATTCTAAGTCAAGTAATCAGACACCTTGTCTAGAAATTACGAATGAAGGCAGGTGTGTTGAAGAAGAAGAGAACGACTCAAGGTTCGAATCACAAAATGTCCAACGGGAGAATAAGTTTGTATCAAAGTCCTTCCACTAGTAACCTTGTATCGTAACGTCTTCCAATCTGATAAATCCACTATATGACCCAAAAATCTGTGCCAATGTCATTTCTGAAATTGACTGTACCTAAAATTTGTTGAGCGAAGATTGGGAAATGAGCTTGAGAGCGATCTCCGGGTCATATGCTCTGGAGCAGCCAGGAGTCCATATACTCCAGAGGATAATTGGCCAGGGAACTGTCGATTTTAAGAGAAGAAAGACGAAACATTCAAAAATTATGGATCCCGAAGATGTTTATGGGTTCCTTTTTCGTTAGCAGATAATAGATTGAAGAACCCTTTGATTTGCTTAAAGGAACATTAGTTTTAGAGTTGTCGCCTAGGTTTCCGTGAATAGACCAATGTTACAGCAGGTTTTAGGAATATTTCATTTATATAGAACAACTGGTTTCCTAAGGGCCGCTTCAGTTAGTAGTGGTAATCTCTAGTTGATATACGGGTACACATTTTCCTACGATAGGAATTGTTTGGCGATGCACTCCCGCCTCCTGGGATGGACTTGGGATTGGAATCCGACCGTAGGGTCTCCAAATATATCAAATAAGTTGGAGAAACATCTTTCCTTTTGTTCCAAAGCTTTTCTCTTTGTTTGTTTCTTATAGCGCAGATTTAGATTTTGATGAGCTTTCACTTTATTGATATAACTCAAAGAACACTCAGAAATCGTGATTATCAGAACGCATGCAACCATTACACTTAACACATTTAGTTCGCAAAATTTAGCTATTAAGCTTGAATTGCTGCAGAACATGAGCTAGTTCCTTTAGGCGCAACAACATGATCTTTATTTTTCAATAACTATAATTTAATCTTCTAGGGTGGGCTTCTACTTCTATTCATCCTGAGTACTACTTTGTGTTTGCAGTACTTACTTTCTTTGTATTGCTGAAGTCTGTGATCCGCTCAGCAGATAGTAGATGGTTTTAACTCCTATAGTAAGACAACCATGTAGTTTTGTTGGAACGCTAGGTTTGATGTAGAGGCCTTGTCCTTTTTTTGTGATTGTGTGTTTCTTAAGGATCTGTGACCGGCTCAGTGATTAACTCTTTTGACTTTATTCAGTGGGGTGCATAGACACATAAATTGTTCTCGGAAGATTTGTTGATACCAAGGCAGGTTCTTTACCTGATTTTTGAAACGAAAAACTCCTGAATTAGGGTATTAGAGTATACCTGACAGAAGGATTCGATTGAAGTTGGATCTATGGATTGTGTTTGCTTTAATATGATCAGACATAGATCCCTAGAAGGGAATTGTCAGCTTCTTCATGAGACGTGTGCTTAATAGAGGCAGATGTGAGTACTGACTTTTTTGTTCAAGACAATTTAGGGGTTATTGGTTTGTATTATCTTCTGGTATCACTAGGATGATGTGTAACTTTCACTTATTAGCTAAATCTTTTCCTGTTGTGTTTCCTCAATTCATCCTTAAGGAGTGTAATTACCAAAACCTTTTCCTGAAGACAAGCCATTTAATATCAGAAATTTCCAACAGAGACTTTAGATTGACTTGATTAGTTAAGTTAGCACATTGTTCTTGTTCGATCGAAAACACGTGACTGGTTTAACTCGAGTCATAAAATTGCTTAAAAGGGCTATTTCAAAGCTTCATTTCTCAGAAATAACGCATGTCAATCCTATGATCCAACTTCAATATTTATGGTTTCAATCCTTTTTATAGGTCTGTTGATGTTATCCTTATACATAATTTCCACTGAGGAGATTTAATTCTTCGCTTTCAACTTCTTTATGAACATGTTCCTTTCTGTCTAAGGAACTGAGCTTTTCAATTCATTTATTAAATCAATTGATTCGCAAAACTTGGAAGCACTTTGATTGGGAATATGTAATGTCCTTTGAAAATTTCCTGATTAAGTGAGTATCAACTTCTACGAAATGACAATGTATCTCAAGAGTGGTAAACTAGTTTAACATTTATGTAAATCTCATTTTTCAACGAAAATATCCTTTTGAGAATCTTAGTCTCCTAAGTTTGAGAAACTGCTGTTCACAGTCAAGCACATTCCACAGAGGCAAAATCCTAGTGAATTTAAATCAAGTGCTCGCAATCTCGTTTAATCTATCACTTGTTCCACGAGTCGTTTCAATTTTTCGTTCAAAGTTGATATCATTTTAACTTCAATGTTTTTGACCTCTACGACGATTGTTGTTTCCCACAGCCTGTTCCATTTGATAGAAGACATTTTGGATTCAGCAAATTGTTGGTTAATGTACTAAATAAGTCCTTAGAGCTTTTACATATTGGAATTGTTTCATCCTGTTTTGTATGTTTAAGAAAACACCCACATTGCCTCAGTGATTGTCTATGGGCGTGTTCTTTCTTGGACTACCACAACCAAAGTTAGCAAGATGGTGATAGTTTCTTTCAAACTCGTAATGTAACCATGCTTGACTTTTGGAAGTGTCTTTTAGGATACTCAACATTGGTGGGTCTGATTATCAGAAAGTTATGGTTTGAGGGAAACTCACAGTGTGCAGTTATGCGGACCAAAAGGATGTGTTTCAACGCAGGATTAAAATTCAGTTTGTGGAACAACCTGTGTTTCAAAATCTTTTATAAAGTTTATTAGAGCAGCAATAATCGATTGGATGTGGTTCAATTTGTTTGATTCTTTTCTTGCATCATATTATCTTATGTTTTAAAATCATTTTTGAAGACTTCTCTTCTGCATGTATTAAGGTCTCTTAGAGTCACGGGATCACTATATAGGATTGGTGTTGTTCTGAATTATATCACCAACATATTGCTTTGGTTCAACTGCGAGCTTTCTTTAGTAGAGAAGGGTTTGAAACCTGTAAAGCTTGTTTAGTGGAATTCGTATTAGTGATAGAAAAAAATGAGGGTTTCGTCAACATTTGTGAACAGTTTGTGCATGATTGATGTCTTTTTAAAAAACGATTTATCTAGGTGTTTGTTCCTGCTTTTTACTTTAGAGCTATTTCGTCTGTCAAGGGTTTCTCTCGGTATTATTTCTTTCTTTAAAATCAATTTTTGAGAAGTGTAACCGTTTGCAATAAAAGATTTCCTTTTCATTTTAATGTTCTGAAAAGGTTAGTTTAAGGATCGACTCATTCTCCACAGGGAAGATTAGTGCTACATGAATATGAACACGTTATCTTGACTCTTTAAATTATGTTTTTTGTTCCTTTTTCAAACGCAACTTTGTCTTGGTCCTTATATCTTTCAATGTCTACAGCAGTTAAAGTATCATTGACACCTTTTATTGTCCTCAGTTCGTCTTTTGGTACAATGAATACTGGGTTTTTAGTTGTTTTAATCACAAATATATTCAAATTCATTTGTTGTGCAGAACGAGTTATTAATTGTTTAATCAGCGATCTTGTTGTGCTTCATGTCAGATACTAGAATAAGGAATGGATGTTGGTCTTATCACTGGTTATTTTAGTCTATGAAGTGGTTCACAACATTTTGGATGTTAGAATGACCGCATAGTCCTGCACAACTTGATTAGGTCATATCATTATTTTACATTATGTCTGATTGTGTACCCTCAATATAAGAACGTATGACTATGAGTGGAAGGGATGAAACTTCGCCTGAGAGCAACTTTGGGACTAGTAGTGTAAGTTGTCATCACAATCAGAGTTCATATGCATACAATTTTCATCAGCTTGATAAGGCTATTGCATTGTGAGTTATGACAGTCTGTTGTGGCTTGACGCCTCTTCTGGAATTATGGATTGCCAAAAAAATGTGAGTTCATCCTCATTTGTAAAATTTGACCACTTGCTTGAGCTTGAAACCAAGACAATACTTTATCCTTTAACGGCCGGAAGTCGTCCTATTTTCATCTTTTGGTGTGGTGCATCCTGTTGGACATATGTGGCCTTCCCTCATTTGCAGTTGTAGCAGGTGATAAACTACTTCTTGTTTTCCAGAATTGTTTCGAGACGAATTATGCTCTCTGGAGTATAAGTCCTTGAGTACCGCAAGCTACAGAAGTTTTGTCTCCACTGATTGGTTTAAATGTTACTCTTCACTTATTAATGGCCTAGCTTTGTTGCCTAGGGTTTTTTGACGAGGTTTCTCAGCTGTTATTGTAGTGGGATGAACGGGATAGTGTCGTACAGCAGGTTCAAAAACGACACTCATGATGATTGATGGCTATCAAAATGGGCATCATCACCTTTCTGAACACTAGGAACAATTAACTGATTCTTGATGGGGAAAATTCAGATTGTTGCTTACTTGAGGGATAGGATATTCATTGAGAAGGGTAGTAGATGATGATGGAGAATAGATGTTGGGAGGGAATTGATGGACTGATAATCATTGTTATGGATAAGTGTTGAAGAAGAGTGTTGATGATTGATGAGTTGAGTATTGTTGAGACTGATAAGGTGAACCCATTATGTGGAGCTGGGAGGATGATGAATACTTGTGGTTGAAATGAGTGTTTTTGTAGTGAATTTTGACGGAGTTTAATAAGGAGATTGGGGTCATTGATAGTTGCAACCCAAAGCAAGCGCGTGAATCTGTGAATTGGTTCATGCAGATTAACACGAACTTCATTTGCAAGTGAATAATTCATGTTGTCCCAGAAATAAGCGATGAAGCTGATTGTTGTTTGTTGTGTGCAAATATCGAACTAGTTTGACATCTGTCACAAGATTTGCTCCACTTCAGGAGGGAAGGGTATTCAAAAGAACTTTGTGTTCACTTGAATATTGTTCAGTTTCATGTGCATAAAAAATGTTCATGTCATTGAGTTTTGTCAGTGAAATCTCAAGTAGAATTCACGACGTGATTCTCCCCTTTACATTATAAGCAAATCTATATCGAACTATTCATCTTAAGCATACACTCCCTTTCATGTTTCATACAATTTGAAGTTTTACTTTGCATGAGAAGTTGAATTCTTTTCCAAAAGTTCATTGGCGCGACTGTATGATATGCTAACCAACGTATAGGACTTCAGGTTGGTAGTCCTTAGATGAATGATTATTATGTCTCGCCTATGATATTACAATCAGCTTGGAAGTGCTTTTGTGAGCAGATAACTCAGAATTATATTTCGCTTTGGCTGTAACTCCAATTTTACACAACTTGAAGGCCAAATGAGTGGACCACTTTCAATGGATTCAAGGATCATTCGTCCATTTTGTCTATTTTGCATGTATAGTTCCATTCTGCTTTTCCAAGAATTGTACATATCCTTTTCCAACGTGGGTAGGTTTGATTGTCAGCAGTCGAAAGGATATAGCTTTGTCCAGCAAGAGTCGTCATCTGAGAAATGTATATATTGAATGATTTACTTGGTTGATAGGACGGTGTAGAAGAAGTAGTATTGTGTTTTTTTTTAGTTGGTCTTTTAAGTGTTTTAATTAATGAAACTACACGGGATTTTACAATTCTTGACAAAACCGGGAAAACAATTGAATGTTTCATGGGATTTTACAAGTCAACGAAATAAAAGTTATATTTTGAAAAATTTGAGTTGTTCGGTTCCCTTTAGGAAGGTTGTTCGGCTTCAATAGGGAGTTCGGGTTGTTCGGTTCTATTGATGTTAGGTTGTACGGTTTCTATCTGTGTGGTCAAGTTGTTCGGTTTCACTTTAATTAAAGTTGGTTGCGTTTCATGTGTGGTCGGAGTTGTTGGTTTTCCTAGAGTTTCGGTTAGTTGTTTGGTTTTCAATGTAAATTCGATTTGTTCGGTTATTCGCATGAGGATTTAGAATGTTCGATTTCCTCTTAAGACAAGTTGTTCGGTTTCAATACAAAACAAGTTGTTCGACTTGAGTTGTTCGACTTTAAGTTGTTCGACTTGAGTTGTTCGACTCAGTTGTTCGACTTGAGTTGTTCGACTCAGTTGTTCGACTTGAGTTGTTCGACTTAGTTGTTCGACTTGAGTTGTTCAACTCAGTTGTTCAACTTAAGTTGTTTAAACTTCAGTTGTTCTATCTTGAGTTTTATTCGACTCAGTAAGTTGTTCGACTTTAGTTGTTCGATCGTTCCATGCTGTACTATTGAAACCCAAAAAACTTTTATAAAACACAAAAGATACCTTTTGAATGATTGTTTTGCAAAATACTTGTTACAAATGAGTGTATACTAAAACTATAGAAACAAGAAATTGAAAACTTTAAGGGTTTTAAGCCAAAAATTATAAAATCAAGAATTTTGCTCTTATAAGATTTCGTACACAAAACAATCGATATTTTTCTTGATCTATGCTTGTACACTTATATCATAAAAGATAATAGATCAGATTTATCAAGGTAAATAATCATTTGGTGTACACAATAGCTTTGGAATCAAAAGAAAAGAAAAAAATAAAGGATGATTTTGCAAAAAACGAAAATTCAAGAAGCAAAAACACAAAAAGACTATAACACACCACTTCCATGGGCTCTTGAAATAACCAATTGGAGAATATCAAGTAATCTTTGATATGCAAATGAGAAGGTAACTTAGTAAGAGGAAAGTTGAAGGATGGAAGGATTCTAGACGAGAGAAGGTAAAGAAAGAGAGAATAATTCATTTAGTAAGTTCGTGAATACAAAACCCAACCAACAACTCACCCTCTCACAACCTTATAGAGAGGGGTATTTAGACACTAGTTTGGGTCGGCCTTGGGGGCTCCTATTGATAGGCTCTATACTATAGGTCCTTGGGCCCTATTAGTCTTAATATGTTTAATATAATTTAACTAAGGGTTTGACTGTTTTGTAATTATTGGGAATGTGGGCTCGCGAGACTTTTCGTAATCCTTTTACGAGCATAGTGGGCCTGAAGAGGACAAGGTTAAGTTTGCAGGGCGTGCATTATGAGGGTCGTGGCTTTGACAGGTGAATTAGGAATGTGAACAATCTAGGGCTCGCTATGCAAATCAAATCCCCTGGACCAATGTGAAAACCATGATGACGACTAAGTACTGCCTAGCAACTGAAATTCAGAAAATGAAGCAAGAACTCTGGACTCTGATTGTGAAAGGAGATGATATTGAGGGCTACAACAACCGGTTTCACGAGTTATCATTAATGTGCTCCTGATTGGTGTACACCCGAAGCAACAAATGAAGGGAGATTTTGTATTATCTTTTTGAGCGCTACTTTCGTCAGGGGCTTAGACTTTGATGCGATGTTCAAGGCGATTGTTTACCTCATCAAAACCTGCAAGTCTCCATGATGCTATTAACATGGCTCGTGAGTTGATCGAGCAAGCAATTCAATGACAATAGGCAAGATAAGAATGGTTGAAAAGCAATGTAATAAGAGTGTTGGAGGATCTAATAGAGAGAAACAACAACAACTAACCGCAGATAAAATACATATCATCAGCAGACAGAAAACTGGATTGGCAGGGAAGCTGGCCAAAGCTTATGTTCGCGTGCCCATCTAGCTGAGGGAAAGGTGTATCTTTGGAATCTACCACTTGCAACAGATATAAGTTACATATCATCGACCCAGTGACTCATGTTAAGTGCAGGATAATCGCAAATGGATAGGTCATCAACTAAGGACTGTTGAGTAAGACTTATGTGATGCTGACACTCCCCACCAACTATCGATGCTGAAATGCATAAGGGGAAATATTTTTGCTTTTGCCCAAGATCTAAGTTGAGAGATGTTCTAGGACTATATGTTTCTCCTAAGAAAAAATTTTATCAGTATTTATCACTATGAGTTTTGTTGTAGTGTTAAAATTTTTCATTTTTGATTGTTTTCTATAATATTCAAGTGTTCAGGAGATATGTCGGTTTTATATTTGATATTCTGCTAAATTCGTATGTTACCTTCTCTAGATTGTTCTTCATCGATTATTAACAACAATTTTATAAAACCCATCTCTATAAACTGTGTTTCGTCGTAACATCTGTAAACTAAATTGACATACTATTATAACCTATTTTCTAAAAGCGTCACTATTTTTTTCTTTATATAGTCATCATTTATATAAATACGGAAACTCTTCGGGGACATTGTTAGCGATGCAATTGTCTCTAAAACTTCTCATGACTTTAGATAATATGATGATATCGAAACTCAACGCAGTTGTTCGATCCCGCCCACTGGTTATGAAAAATGAGAAATAGAAGATTGGGGGTTTTTTGAAGATTGAGAAAAAAATACGAGGCAGTGTTTGGGGTTTGGTTTTGTGGAAATTAGGGTCGTCTGTGTACAATCACCAGGTGATATTGAACACCCTAGGGACCAAGGATAAATTCCACGTTAGGGGGAATCAAGTAATAACTCTGTAATGTTTGTAGGTAATTTAATTATTCAATTAGATTCTTCGTTTTTATTTTTATAACTTGTTGTTGAAAAATAGAATTATTTTTTATTATTTAGCCAAATTTGAGTAGAATTCTTCGTTTTTTATTTAAACGTGAACCGTGTTAAGAATTATTATTCGTGATCGTGCCCTTAAGTAATTTAATGATTTCGTCAGAAAAGTATCCCGTAGAGATGTTAATTTATTTTTATTTATTCGATTTTACTTAACTGGTGTACGCCGTGTCTTAACGCTCTTGAAATATTTTTTCGGTATTACCCGTTGGTCTCAAAACTACCCACTTATTCTAAATTTACACTCTAAATATTGAAATATCACCGTAAACGTAGACTATTGTAATTGTTGATTGAATTCCCACCTCATGTCATGGGAGTGTTCGGCATTATGTGGTTATGTGTCTAGGTCACATGTGCTTTCTAATTGCATGTAAATTTATGTTTTGACCACATCAAAACTCCAATATTCACTTGCACTTCTACTCATAAAAACTTGATAAAAAGGTAAATCTACCTCCGCTTTGTTGTCTCCTTATTGCCAGAACCAATAAGTCATTCGCGAAACGATCCGCTTGACGTGTTCGTTGTGAGATAAGGCTATTTTATGTGTATCATGTTTTATTATTTAGTTTTATGCCGGGGCGTATACCCTAAATCAACACTCTAAACGGCAGTGTTCCTCGGTCAGGATGTAGCTTCGTTGGTTAAGTAGGATGTCGATCACTAGAGCGAAGAGCCGTTAATATATTAATCTATCAAGTATTTAGTTATCTAAGTAAGACTCTATAAACTAATGCTCAAATAGGGGGGTTTTCAGCCTGAGAGACTGGGCACAGTTTAGGTATCTTAACTCTAAGTTTTGATGACAATTAAAAAGCACCACAACGCGCCGATAGACAGAGGAAGATAGAAGATGAGGTGAAGCATAATGTAAGGGAAACGTTTTTTAACCATGATTTTATTCCAATTAAAACCAAGTTTGTTGTTAGTGCAATGAGTTACTCTATCTCGAGGCTACATATCGATTCTTAGATTTTAGCACTGCGTACTTCTTCCTAAAACTAGACACGCTAATTATTTCATAATTGTGATCGCATCCGCATTAAAGCATCATTTTTTAATGATTATAGATCAATCTTAGGTTTATAAAAGCAATGGTGTTGTCGATCTTGTTTTAAACCTAGCTCATGAGATTTACTAACTTCAGTGTTTATCTCGGTATATTTTATATAAGTGGTAGTTCACTGATCCAAACCCAATCTCAAAGGGAAATGGATCGTTATTTATTAGAATCATTCTAGGATGTCGCGAGCTTGCTTACTCCTAGAGACTTGTTCACTAAACAATCGTACTATCCGAGTATGTCTTGGGAAGCTGTATACGCGATATCTATAGACACGGATTCTGCAGGACTTTAGTTTGTGGATCCTATTAATTCGCGACCTTATATAGGATATTACTATGTGAGAATTAATCCGATATCTAGTTAAGTACATCGCGAATATCCTTAGATTTGGATTGAACGACAACATTAAAACACAAAATAAACGAGTATCATGTGATGTAAACATATTTCAATGAAAACCCGATAAATTAAGCAATCGAGATAAACACAAAACAATAATTGACAATTCTTATAGAATATGGCTTATACCGTAAGGTATCAGCCCTCAATGAAATCATTGTGTGAATACAAACGATAATAATCGATATAAACAGAAGGTAAACTAACTGAGTTAAGCGAATGTACAAACCGATCGACTGACCGATTATCAGAGACTATTTTAGAAAATTTACGAGGGTTTCCTGTTGGGACTTGAAGCATGTTTGCCTGCACGCTTCTTGGCTATTTTTTGATTTATGAAAATTGACTCTTGGTGGTTAAAGCAAACCTAAATCGATTTAGAGTTTTCTGATTATGAAGGTCTGGCTTCGGGTTGTCGACACGGTGTATCGAAAGTCTTCGATACGGCGTATCGGGGTTTTTTTATAGTAGGGACCACGTTTGATATCTTCCAGAATATTCACCTTGTCTATATTCTTGGCATAGACGACGTATAAAGATTCATCTGGATTACAGACGTATGATCTTGCCTCATTCTGTGGTCTTTCAGTGAAATCTGTAACGGCACAGATACGGCCGTATCTTCTTGATGGATAATGCGTTTACTTGGTTGTCATAACAGAGTAGCTTAAAATATCTATTGTTTAAGATCCATAATGCGTGCCTTTTTAGTTAATCATCGCCACCATAGCTACTCCATATTTACTACAATACTCAAATACAAACGATTTTAAGTAACAGAATTGTCTTTGCAATATTTATACAAAATGGCGTTAATTATATAGGATAAAATATTGCTTTAAAAGTGTAGTTATATTGATTGTCAATCAAGATATCCACACCACTGAATACGTATTTGTTCATCAAGTAGCCTTTAGAAGTTTTACATAAAATGTGTATCCTAAGGATTTTTCATGTTCTAAGCAGTTTATTTCAAATCTATTTCAAGTACACAACCAAAAACCTCACGAAATAGGTAGATGATGTAACACCCATTGCTCGCACAAGTATTATTTTTATTTATGTTCGATATTAGTCAATAGAATCATTATAGAGAATGTATTATTAATGTTAAAGATGGTTTAAGTTATAAGTCATAATTAAATAAGTGACTAGTGAATTAAAGAAGAGGGCTCAAAACATGAAGAATGAGACATAAAGGACTAGAGTTGCCAATCAGGCGAACTCTTAATATATAATAAGAATATTATGAAATGATGACCAAACCTGGGCATTTCTGACTTATCAAGTAGAGGGGTTTGTAACGGGTGTGTGTTGTTGTTCTGTGTCGACTCAAACAGAAAGGAAAGAAGAGAAAAGATTTGGAAAATTGATTCTCAATTGGTGAAATTGAACAAGAGATAAAGAATTATTTTTAAGCCAATAGGAATCCTTAATGTGCACTCGCTCTATACCAAGGTGATGAGATGATAATCCCAATTTCAAAAATTAGGGTTTATGTGTTGATCTTTGGATATATTGGTTAAAGGTAGTTAATTTATGATTCTATAATACTAATTAGTTGTTATTAGGGTTAATTTCCCTATAGGAAGCAAAGAAGGAGTTGTAGACTTGAATTCGAGTAGGGAGATAGTGCCATAATTAGAGGTATTGTGTATTTGATCCTAAAAAAACGGTAATGTGATCATTGAATGTAGAAATTCTTTAGTATGTGTTCATGATTATTTTTGTGCAGGAATTTGTTAATGTATGTAGCTTGGACCCAATGCTAAGTAATGTAATGTTAGCATAATCATTTATGCTTGTGAAAGGTATGTAATTTGTGTGAATGTATTCCTTGAATGAGTTACGGCTAGTTAACCACTAGTCGTAACTTAGTGAATGGTGTTTATGTCATATACTTACTAAGCGTTTTGCTTACGTATGAGTTTCCATATGTTTTGTAGGTCGAGTGCGATAGATAAGGGTAAGAGAGATAAGATACTAGTTATGTTCTGATAAATTGGTTAAACTATTGTTGGATTCGGTTAAGTAGGATAGCCTCCTCTTTTTGATTCAGGAGTATTGAAGTCTTGAAGCCGCCTGAAGGGATGTATTCTAATGTTGTCATTTTTGGTAAATTTCTTGTATGTTATTTGGGTTAATTTCATTTGGATTCAAAACAAAATAGTTAAATCGTATCATTATATGTGCATGGTAGGTCGATGTTAGTGTCTAGTTTGTTTTGTCAAGTAATGCCCGAAGGGATATGTATGTATAGCTTTGAATCGGTCAATGAACATTTAGTAGTGGTTCATGATTTTGTTGTTTAGTGATAGTCAAGAAATGGAAACTTGGAGAAGGATGTGTTGCCGTAATAGAAGTTAGTTAGAATATGAGGTCATGTTTGGATTGAGTCTTTAGACATTTTTGTATTGGCTGTTTTGAATTCCAAGGTAGTATAATCTGTAAAAAGGATTACGATTTGTAAAAACCCAGATGGTTGACGCCGTAAAAAAAGAATGGAGGTTACCTTGCATGAGGTTTAATGTTATGCCGTACAAAAAAACTTATGTTTACGCGCGTAAAACATAAAACAATGTTTAGTTTTTACGCTGTATCAGTTTCTTGGATTACGACCAGATAACATCATTTTTGATGATACAATTAGAGAGAATGAAATTTAAAGGATTTCTCATTGATAATAAGACTTAATGGATTTATTTGTGAATAGTAAAGTTTATAAGGGTCTTGGATACATAAAATTTGATAATAAAAATTGTAAAGTAACAACGTGAAGTTCTTTTGGTTTGAAGTTTTAAAGAATCTTATATTTTTGCGTCATTTGATGTCAAGTATTGTATAAGGCGCTATTTCAATCTTCGGTATCAGAGCCTTGTTCTAAGATGATTAGGATATTCATATTAGGATTCCCTCAGGAATTAGAGACTTGTTAGGTGCGTTGAGAAAAGATAGGTAGTATGTGTATTGTTTGCTGACTTTCGAAATACATGTGTAGCAGCATTTTATGACAACGCCTTGGCCACGTTCGTGATACAAGATATGTTACATATGTATAGTCGAATGATTGTGGAGGCTCTTATTACCTATAAGGGAAAATATATAGGTTTGATTAAGAGTAAGAGTAAGAATTTAAAATGTTATAAGTAGAATTGAATAAATGTTTAATGATGCTTGATAATTTAAACTCTTTTTAGTTAAAAAGAAGAGAAGATGGTGAATACGCATCACAATGAAGTTCTAAATGTCTCAATACTTAAAAAGTGCAAACTTTCGCGGTAGTGTGCGGTAGCATTGATGGTAATGATAAGAGGTTCTTCCTCTGGTTTCCCGAGGGCCTCCTCAACTATAAGGGTTTCACGGAGGAGAGCACGACAAGCTTTAAGATGGGGTGATAAATGAAGCAAGTAGAGATGCAATCAATGGAATGGTAGTCAGGACAACCAGTAATATTAAAAAGATAGTTATCGCAAAAACGGAGCGTTGAAGTGTGAACACATGGTGGATTATGAACGGACCTATAGGAATGACATGATAACTTATCGTGACTTTACGACATGTAATGTGCCGAAGTTTGACGGGGCACTTGACCCAATTGCTAGTACTAGATGGCTTGTCGCCATTGAAGGTGCATTTCGTACTAGTAATTGCAAGGAGAAAAATATGGTCAACTTCGCTTCAAATTTCCTTTGTCGGATAGTGCTCACAGATGTGGTGGGAGATAGGTAAAGTTCGTGTGCAAGAAGGGTGAAGATATGGATAGGGAGCACTGTACATGAAAGAATTTAAAGAATCATTTAACGCCGAATTTACTCCCGCCGAAGAAATTGATAAAATTCGAGAAGAGTTTCAAACTCTTACGCAAATTGACGGGACGATGAATAGGATATAAAAGAAGTTTAATGACTTGATTCGTTATTATCCTGAGTATCATGGAAATGATATAAGCTCAAGGGTTTTGTGGAATTTTCAAAGAATGTTATATGAGAGATATTGGTGAAGTAATCTCTCCTGTTGCAAATGGCACTACTTATAGATGATCTTCTAAGTAGAGTCGGGTGAGAGAGGCGGACTTATTGAGGAAAAAGAATAAGGAGGCTAAGGAGACTAAGAGGAAAATTGAGTTTGGAGATCGTGATGCCAAAAAGCCTAAACACGATCAAGGAAGAAATGAAGGATGGGACTCAAATCAAAACACCATGTAAGAAGTGTCATAAAACTCATCTTGGAGTATGTCGAGCAAATGTGTTGGGTTGCTACAAATGTGGTGCCTTAAACCACATGAGCAAAGATTGTAAGAAGCCAATGATCTTGTGTTATAATTATAATCAATTTATGGGCACCAAAGGTCAGAGGTGAATGTCCGAACCGAAGGACGAGGAAGCTAAAACCTAGATATCTAGTGATGGAAAAAATAAAGGGGAGAACGGCAGGGAATCCAAACCCAACTGGCTCGTGTTTAGATGATGGCTACGAAAGAGATAAAGTGAAAACCTGGAGTATGCTGTCACAGGTTACAATTTTGTAATTCCAAAACTAGCTCTTTGTGTGTTATACGATTCGGGTGCAAGTGTCTCATTTGCGTCTTATGAATTTGGCAAAAACTTATCCATTCCACCAAATAAACTTCCTTTTTCCTTTAGAAGTAGAAATAGCTGGTGATAAAGTTGTGGTTGGTGATCTAACTGTGTTCATGAAGTGTGATTGAAATGCGATGAATAAACGTATTTAGAATGATTTGCTTTCCCATACTGTTAGGAGTATGATAGTAGTAATCGCGTATGGATAGGCTTGATAATTATAACGCCGCGCAGATATATGTTTATGTAGTCAAAAGTTAGTCCGGAGTGATGAATCCTCAAAGAGGTCTGTGAGATCATTATTTATGAGATAGAAGGAAGGGTGATCTTAAGTTATGTTTCGTAATGAAGGATAAGAGATATTTGTCATGTGGTTGACATGCTTTTATGACACATGTGATAAATACAAATTTTGAGAAGAAAAGTGTAGAAGATGTTCCAATTGTTAATGAATTTCTTGACGTCTTTCCTAAAGAATTGCCAGGTATCCCGCCTGAAAGGCAAGTCGAGTTTCGAATCGATCTTATTCAAGGTGCAACTCCTATAGCTAAAACTCTATACCGTTTAGCTCCGTCTAAAATGAAGGAGTTAATGAGGCAACTCCAAGAATTACTAGCACAATAGGGGTTTATTTGCCTGCTCTAGTAGCTTCACCAAGGGGAGCTTCCGATCCCATTTGTTAAAATAGTAAGGATCGGTAGTATGTAGAATGTGCATTCGATTTACTGATAAGTGCTTAAACTACAATATCTTTACCATCTAAAAACGAGCTATAAATGGACCGCAAAAACAGACAAGAGTAAAAATGACAATTATATGCTTTTTTTGCTTAATATATTATGTTGTGCAGGAACGGGATTATCTGTCACAAAAAGACGTAAAACAATCAAATAGAAGCTACAAAACAGGGATCACGGGATGGAAAAAGTGTGTAAAGACGAAGCCAAATCAAAGTAAAGTCTAGACTCGAAGAAGAAAAAGCAAGGAAAAATATAACTTTGACGGGTCAAAAATGCCACAACCCCGTAAGTTTATGTAATTATTCATATAAGAACCACTGGGGCTGATTTATGCCTAATTGGTCGAAATCTCCATTTATAAAGAAAGAAAAAGGGATAAAGGAAAAGGAAAAGAGGAAAGATGATGGAGGGCTTTCTGTTTACACAAACCAAACATACCCTTAATCATCTTCAACCTTCCCTTGTCTCCACTCAAATGTTATAATACCTTGTCCCACTCTTCCAACCGATACCAAAACCAGCCAGCCACCCTGTTTTTGCTCCTCATATCTTCTCTGCAAAATTAACTGTCAACAACTATACTACTACCCCAGACATTTATAAGTCCATGTGTGCAATCCCTCTCCATTCCCAAGCATTTCGCGATGCTGAGATTGTCCCCAAAAGAAGCTGGTAGGGCATTAAAGGCTGGGATTTGTTTTGGGATTTGCCCTCACACAAACCTAGGCCATCACTTTGATTTTATTCCTACATAAGGAAGAAGCACAAGCTGCAAGTCTAAAGGATTTCTCTTAGCTATAAATTTTGAGCTCATTGTAAGCCCTCGTATTGAACCAAAGGAGTTAGTTTTTTTAGTAACCTAGTTGTTTATGTTTTAACGTTTGCATTTATAATTTAAGCTTATTTTCAATCATTGTACAGCTATTTACGTGTAACGATTTGTCAAGTTTTAATGGCAAGTTTGAGTGTTACAAGTCAGATTTACAATCTATCAGTGTTAAGTTTCTTTCATCTTTATTGTTTTGTGTTTAAAAAGCTCCTCACTCAGGCTTATTTATAAGCTGTTTTCATTAAGAAAGATAAAAAAGTTAAGTAGTTAAAAGAAAATCACAAAAATCACTCTCAATACACCACAGCTTATTTATTGGATGATAAGCCAGTTCTGGATGGGCTTATGGACTCTCACTAGCTTGTTCTATGCAAGCTAGAGCTTGTAGATTTGTTGTTTGACCCTGTTTCAAGCAAGGGTGTAGTAAGTCTCTCTCTTTTTCTTACTTTACTTATCTATTGCAGAACTGCTAGTTTATTTAATACAACTGTTAGTTTTAAGTTAATACTGCTAGACTCATTCATGCTTATTTAAGTGCTTATTATTGATTAAAATTTGCTTGTAAGTGTTTAGTTTGTTATTTGATAATCTGTTTTTAATTAATATAAAAAAAAAATGATTTTTACAAAGTTTCAGGGGTATTTTCAACTAGCAGTACTAACTTTAGGTTAGTACTGCCAGTTCATTTTAGGACCAGTACTAATTTTACACTAGCAGTACTAACTCTGAGTTAATACTGCTAGTTCATTTTCGGAACAGTACTAACTTAACACTACCAGTACTAACTTAAGCCTAGCAGTACTAACTCTAAGTTAGTACTGGTAGTTAATACTGTTAGTACTGTTGTTAGTGCTGTTGTGTTTCTCTTGTTTAATTTAGCTTAATTGCAAGTTTAACTTGCTTATTTAGATTTAGCTTAGCTTATTTATCTGTCTTAAGTTTATTTGAGCTTATTTGTGTAAAAGTTTTAAGTGTTTTTCCTAATTCTAGCTTTTATTCTTGTTCTAGCTTATGTTCTTTGTTTAGTTTTTATGTGCATTTGCTTTCAGTATTAATTCCCAATCATTACTTGTGACATACAAACATCAATCATCAATCGTCTTTCGATTTTCCATCTCTAGCCTCGTTGGGACATAACGACCCGGGAACACTCTATACTGCTTCCGGTTTTCTTGCTCTCGCGGATCCTGATCCTTGTTATGTATTTATAGATGTTTACTTATATATACGTATAAAGAGGGGTTGGTTTGCGCGTGGTCAATTTTTGGCGCCGCTGCCGGGGAGGCTGAGCGAATATCGTTACGTTGACAAATTGTGTTTAAATTTGTGAATATTTAAAAAAAAAAAAAAAAATTATATATTTTTCATTTTCTTTTATTAATATAAGTATAATATAAAAACAAAAAAAAAACCAAAAACATAAAAAATTGTCCATAAAAAAGAAATAAAATAAACTCCAAATTTATCAATTGTTCCTAACGTGTGGAACAATACAAATTTCCCAACTCGAATCAAAGATTTAAAACTTGCCATTTGTGTCTCTTACGACATACGGCTCACCTTGAAAGGTTAAACAAACTATAAAGTGGGTATAAGGAGGGTTGTTCCAAGGAACTACGACCCAAAAGGAGAAATAAGCTTCGCGCTATTCCTACTCCTCCGCTCACCTGTGCGTTTATCATTTTGAGAGCTACCGTGAAGTAAGTAGATTATTTGGTTTAAGTTGTCTTATCTCGTTGTACGTTAAAATACATTGTGAATAAATCATTGAAAAAACCAAAAACATTAGTGTAAATTTTCTTTTTAAATTTCTATTTTGTGCATGCGCACTCGTTCTCAAGCCCGTAAACGTCGACAACAACAAGTCCGACAAACTTCTGTTGATTCAACAAATCTTGAGAAACCTGATAATCCTCCCATAGTTACGATGGCTGATAATCGTACTATGGCGCAACTTCTCGAAGCACCCACCGAGGGTTACGAGGATGCGATAGTTATTCTCATGCATGGTTGCTAACTCTTGTAAAGAAGAACTAAGCTGTTCTTCGGACATGTACAAAAGGAGACCCACTTGCCCACATCCGGTTACTTCAATAAAATCACCTCTCCTTTATGAATATCCTAATGTATCCGACCACATCAATTAAGTTATGCTTTTTCCTTTCTCTCTCGAGGGGGAAGCCTGATAAGGCTTGAGGATAGACCCTCGATCAATTCAGAATGGGTTGACCTCGTTGGCTAAATTCATAATCGTTTTACCACATTCTAAATCGACAAATCTTCGGAACGAATATTACCACTTTCAAACAAAGATTTGAGAGTCGTTTGTGATGGCTTGGGATCGATTCAAAGTTCTTCTCCGAGCATGTCCCATCATGGATTCTCGGAGCTTCACCAAACTTGATACATTTTGATATCAAGGCCTTAAATGTTAATGATCAAGACTCTTTAAACTCCGCGCAGGTGGTAAACTTTTGGGACAAAAGGCCGCTGATTGCTCAAGCAATTCATCGTGCTGTAAGTCCAGAGTTTGTCACTCACGATGCAAAAGCCATTGTTGCTAAGGTGAGTAAGTACGGGAGCGCTTCCACCCTCGGAGATATCTCCCGAGGTTGCGGGGATGAATTAAAAGATATGGTTAGAGCTCTCTAATTCTCTCGACAAGCAGACTTCTCACTTCCAGCTCGCTCACCGTAAAAGCGGTTTGAGCAAAGTTGTGTTACCTGCGGTGGTGCCCACTGTATCGTAATTGTCAGCGGCCTTCCCTAGCGATTCGCACTAATATCGATTGATATCATCCAAGAATACGTCTAGCTAGCAGCCGCAACCAATTTCAACCAAGGAAATTCAGTGTTACCGTCGCACAATGGCAAACCCAAATCGAACACCCGGTTTTCCTCCCATTGCAAACAAACAGCACAGCAACAATCAGAATCGTTGGAACCAAAACCAAAAACGTGGGATTGGCTACATCTAGGGTCTAATCCAAGGACCCAAGGTTCAACAACAAGCCACAATGGTATCAACACCCCGATTATCAACACCCCGTTTTACCAAGCTCATCAAGCTTTCGGCTGTGTCAAAAATGATTTTGAAAGCTATGTCATAGCTAATGATGCGGTTATGCTAAAAACTTGTCAAAACCAAATGTCACAAACTTACCGACTTGTCACCAAAATACGTAAATTCAACCAAGCTTCTACTTCAGTTCGGGTTCTCTTTTTTATTCCAAGCTACACATTGCTAACCGAAAAAGGTGATGTTGAAAGCAATCACTACCCGAAGCGGTGTTTCCTTAATGGACATCAAAATTTCTTCTTCCTCCCTAAAGAGAAGGAAAATGAACCTGAGGTGACAAAGGATTCGGTGCAACCGAGCACCGAAAAATCCAAACCTCAGTCTTAGTAGTAGTCCAAACTAATGACCAAAGTAGTGAACCGTTGTTGCTTCTTATAGGCTAAAACCAACCTTGCTTATCCTTCAGGGGCCAACAAAGAAAAGCTCCATGAAAAAGAAATCTTCTGTTCAAAAATTATGGAGATTTTTCGGAAATCTCCATTTCGAGCTAAGTTTTGCGGTTGGGCTACTCCTACACATGCCAAAATTTGCACCAAGTTTAGAAAGTCACTCAATGACAAGGTAAGATGATTAAGTTGACATAGACACCAGGGTAAAAGAGGAATTAGCTCGGCGGTTTTAATCCTAACAAAGTTTCCAGAGAAACTTGGAGACCCCGGCAGATTCCTAATTGTGTGATTTTATGGAGATGTATCGAATGCATTCAGCCTTGGCCGAATCTCAGGTGCAAGCATCAAACCTTAGCCTCTTTCCATTTGGAAAAGAAAAAGTCTCCATGCTTTGACAAAACCAGAATGATACTCGAACTTGCGATCCGAAACGATTTCATACTCCAACCCGGCATAGCCGAGATGTTTTCGTGAAAGTTGGATCGTTCTTCTTTCCTGCCAGATTTGTGTAGGCTCTTTGATATTTCTGTGCGGATCCTGGGTTCCCCTAATCTTAGGAAGACCTTTTTGAGGACGGACACGTGCCTTGTTCGATGTTCACGGTGAACAAATACCCTTAGGCACGATGCCAATACGTGACCTTTCAAAGTTTGGTGATACTAATAAGACTTTTTCCTACCATATAATTGAACGGTTAACCGAGTCATTGTATTGACATTGCTTAGTGAAGAATTTGTTCAAAGATGTATTACTCCTGTAGAATGCAACACACGTTTGTTAGAAACTATGTTTGAAGTTGAGTCTGTTTTTGTGTTTTCTGAGGATGTGAGTGATTCGGTAAACCTAACTTTCTTGTCCTGTTTCCTCGGTGTGACCTCAATTAATTGAGGACCAAAATTGTTGATGCTAGGGCAAGATCTACTTATGTGTGAAAGCAAATCCTGAATGACTTTGGTATACCTAAAGGCAGACTCTAAAAGTGAATCTTGAGGATAATTGCTTTAACACATGTTCGACTATATCCCTAGGACTAAAGCTTCTTCCTGAGTGTGTTTAATATACGAGGAGTGAGCAGTCCTTTTATTCAACAATTTAGGCGTGATTGGTTCCATATTATCCTTAGACACATTTGGATCAACAGAGTGGGTCTCAATAGCCTCCTTATCTACAGCTTTTCCTTTAAGTTTCCTTAACTCATTTTTTAGGGCTGCTATAACCAAACCTTGTTCCTGAAGTTTTGCATTTAAATCAGAAATTTCCCCAGACTTTATATTGACTTGCTTGGATTAATTCTTATAACATTGTTCTTTTGATTGAACACGTTTTGGTTTAATCAAGTAATATAGTTGGTTTATAGTCTGTTTCAAATGCTCATTTCGCAGTAATAATAGTTTTGTACTCGAATGTTCCAATTTCAATGTGAAGAGTCTTAATTATCTCATGTCCATTTTGACTGTACTATCATCCACATTTCATTTTAGGAATTAATTGGCTCTTTCAACTTGATATGACTGAGTTTTTGCTTGAGACTGAGCTCTCAATTCACTTAATTCAAACAACTGAGTAAAACTTGGAGCATTTTGATTTAAAACACTGTTTTCTTGTTGAAAAATTTCTTGATTAAGTTGAGAATCAGCTTCCAAAGTGATGCAATGTTTTTCAAGAGTCGTAAAACTCTTACAAAGTTTATCGTAAGTTTCTTTATCAACAAAATCCTTTTTGTTGAGAAGCTCAGTCTTGAGTTCGAGACACTTTTGACATTCATTCACAGTTTCATAACCATCATTCACAGACAAATTCACAACAGTTTTTACAATATCATTATCAATGGCTTGTGCCAAGAGTCGTTCATTTTCACTCAAAACTTGATTCATTTTAACTTCGAAAGTTCTGGACTCCAAGCGATGTTGTTCGACAGCCTGTTCCATTTGATAAAAGACTTTTTGGACATCGGCAAGTTCTTCAACCAAGTATTGGTTGAAGTTATTGAAGATATCTTTTAATTCTTTTATAAACGGAATGATTTCATCTCGAAAACAAGCCTTTGTATGTTCAAACCCCCACGTGCCCTCAGTGATAGCTGTGGCAGTGGTTCTTTCTTTGACAACCTGATCAAAGCCAGTAAGATAGCGTTTAAGCTCTTTCAAGCTAGTATACACCATACTTACTTTTGGAAGTTCTTTTGGAACCTCAACTTTGATGGTTGTTGAAGAATGAGATGGGTCTAAAGCTGGGACCGAAGTCGCTTTCCAATAGGCATGTTCACTATATAAATCAGATTGTCGAACAAATCGTTTGTTGTAATCGTTATTAAGAATAGCATAATTAATGGGTTTCGTGTTCACTCTATGTTTTACAACCAATGGATCTTGTTCTTTCAAAAGCATTTTTGAACGACTCTCTTCACAAAGCATTAATGTTTCATCAGAATCAGGAATTACAACAGTATCCATTTTAAAAATGGTATTCCCGTCATAAATTTTGGCTTTGACTCCCGAACTTTCTTCAGATAGAAAGGTTTTTCAAAACCGATTGCTTGTTTCATGGAATGATCATAACAAATTTTGGATTTAGTCATCATATGAACAGTTTGCGCAGATTGACCTCTTTTGAAAATGATATTATCAAGTTGCTTAATTTTCTTTTCTAAAGCAATTTCTCTATCAATATTTCTGTTTTCTTCCATTTTTAAAACATTTTTGAGATCAGAAACTGTTTTCATTAAAGAATCCTTTTCTTGCACTTGTTCAAAAAGAGTTTTCTTAAGACGTACAATCTCGGCATACTGTTCATTTGATCCTGAAAAACTATTTTCAACATTTTGCATTTCTTTCAAATCTTTAACCTCTCCTTTATATCTGTCAAGCTCGGTAGTCAAAGCTTTATTAACATTGGTGCAATGCGTCACTTGGGTATTTAATTGTTCAAACATAGACAATATCAGGACATCTTGTTGAGCAGAAGAGTTAGAATTCTGGACAGTTTCCTGTTGTGTTTCACTCAGATACTGAGAATAAGGAATGATATTGCTATCACTGGTTATTTCAGTTTCTGTCTGACTCACATCATTAGACTATTAAGTAAATCATAGGTCAGATTATCTGGATTGAGTACCTCAGTGAGTGCATCTGAGCCATTCCTGGACAGATTCGCCATAAGAGCAATCTTGGCTGAGTTGAGTTCATCACAATCAGAGTCATAGGCATCCAGATCATCGGCTTGATAAGCAGCATTGTGGGTGATGACTGTCTGAGAGGTTTGAATGTCAGGAAGTCCTGGATCTGCCAAAAATGCTATTTCTTCCTCTGTTAAAGCTTGACCACTTGCTTGAGCTTGAACCAGCAACACTTTATCGTTGAACCATGTTTCATCCCTTTTCCTCTTGGGCTTAGTACACTGCTTGGCAATATGACCCTCCCCTTTGCAATTGTAACAAATAACAGTCCGTTGTTTCCCCGTGTTGCTTCCACTTGCACCAGGTGTGTATTTTCTTGTTGTTCCAGCAGCATAAGTAGTTTGTCTCCCCTGAACAGGTTGCACAGTTACTTTTCCATCATAGATGGTAGCTTGTTGACGAGGGTTTGACGAAGTCCTTAGCTGATTGTTGGTAGTAGGATACCGGGATGTGACAACAGCAGTTAAGAATGACATCATGTGATTAATTGCATCAATTGGATCATCCCCTTTCTGGAACACTGGAACAACTAGACTGGAGTCTGGTTGGGAAAATTCAGGTTGTTGCTGTTGATAGGCTGTGGGAGCATATTCCAATTGTGGGATTGATGGTTGTGGAGAATAAACGTTGTGGTGAACGGTGGATTGATACTCATTTGTTGGATAAGTAATTGAAAGAGGTGTTGATTAATTGGTTGTGAATTGTTGAGTTTGATAAGGTGTAACAAACTATAAAGACTAATATGGTGAAACATGAAGTTGAGATAGAGACTTTGGGTGAGTGTGTAGATGAGATTGATAAGCTGGCTGAGTTAATTGGTGAGATGCAACTAAAGCAAGAGGATCGGAGTTGCGTTCATGCATCAAACGAACTTCATTTGCATGTCTTTCATGTTGTTGCAGGTAAGCATGAAGCTGATCAACATTGGTAGTATGCAAGTCTTTGACCAATTTAACATCAGTAACAAATTTGCTCCATTCATCAGGAAGAGTGTTTAAGAACTTGGTGTTAACTTGAAACTGTTCCAATGGCATCTTGTAGATGTTCATATCATTGAGTAATAGGGTGAACCTCAAGTAGTATTCATGTAGCGTCTCTCCTTTCTTGTAAGTGAACTTATCAAATTCATCATACAGCTTGCACTCTCTCACATTCTTGTTTTGTTAATGACGTTCCTTGCATTAGCTGTTTATTCTTCTTCACAAAGATCTTTTGCCACACGTTTTGATCACAAAGAGCATAGATTTCGGATTGGTAGGCCTTGGAGAATGATGTTTATTGCTTTGATTGTCACATCTGCTTGCAATGGCTTCAACGGAGTCAGTTTTAACATATTGCAGTAAGCCTTGTTACTCCATCCTCAGTGATTGAAGGCCAGACAAGTGGTCCTTTTTCAACAGAGGCAAGAATCATTCTTCCATGTGGTCTATTCATCATATACAGTTCCATTATGCTTTTCCATGAATCATACAAGTGTTTTTCAAGCATCGGTGGTTTGTTGTCTCCTCCAGAAAGAAGTGACTTATCAGCAAGAGTCGTCATTGTGGTATCAAAAAGATTACAAATTAATCGATCGGTGGTAGAAAGAAATTGTGTTTGGTTATGTGATTTTTGAGTCTTGAGATGAAACTACATGGGATTTTACAATTCTCGACAAAACCAGGAAAACAAGTGTTTGTTTTACGGGATTTTACAAGTCAAAGAGAGAACCGTATTATTTAGAAATGAGTTTGTTAGTTTAAATTTAATTTGGTTTTCACTAGTTTGGTTGACAAAGTAACTGGTTCGGTCCTGTTTCTAGTTGATTGTCACTAGTCTTCGGTCTTGCTAGTTCGGTGTCATGGTTCGGTCTAGCTGGTTTCGGTCCCCAAAGTAATTAGCTCGTTCGGTTCCCAAATAAGAGTAGCTAGTTCGGTTTCACAAAGTAATTGGCTCGTTTCGGTTCCCAAATAAGAATAGCTAGTTCGGTTCCCAAAGTAAACAGCTCGTTCGGTTCCCAAATAAGAATAGCTAGTTCGGTTCCCAAAGTAAACAACTCGTTCGGTTATGCTTGTTCGATTCCAACAAGAGCGACTCATTCGGTTCTAACTATAGTAATCTAGTTCGGTTCTCCTCGTTCGGTTCCAACACAAAGTATCTTGTTCGGTTCCAACTGATCGAAATCTCACTTTTTCAAAACGAAAAGACACGATTTTTAATGGTTTTTAGCAACAAAAAATCTTGTACAAATAGTGTTACTAACCCTTATAGGATCAATTAATAATAAATTCTATTAAAGGTTTTTAAGCCAAAAATTTGAATCACTATTTTGCTCTTTGTAAAGGTTTTTGAACACAAATCAAACACAAAAACTAAACACACCACTCCATTGCTCTTAATACCAATTGTAGAATTCTAGTAAGCTTATGATCAAACCAAGAACAAGAGTGAGATATAGGTTATGATGTTAGAGAGAGATTGGATGGAAAAATGGATGAATTGTATAAAGATGGAATATGGAAAAATGGAACAACCAACCCTCTCCAAGGCTAGGAGAGGGGCTTATATAGGTCCTATAGTGGCCGGCCCATGGGTTCTAATGGGCTTCCCATGGGTCTTGGGCCGGACTAGATTACTAATCTAATTATTACATAAACTACGAGCTAAGACTATTACAACTTGGAAGTGACCGACACTTTTCGTGTTTCCAACAAAACCTATGAATGGGATGAAGAGGATGTGTCATCTGATGACAATGAATTAATGGAAGTCAAGGCTCTAATGGCACTCACTAAAGAAGAAAGAGTCTTTGTCAGCAAAGAATGTGCAAGAAATGGGGAATGGGTTCATATCTCTATAAGAAAGGTACATACTCTTCTTGAATTAGAAGATAATAATGAAAGAAAATCTTTTCTTGATTATTTATGTATTGATCTTAACTATGTTGAAGAACAAAGAAATAATCTTTTTATCTAAACATAGAGATCTTGCTCAATCACCCCCCCTATTAACACATCAAAAAGGTACAACTCTTAGTATACAATTAAGCTAAACTAGATTGTACTTACTATGCAGCATTCAAGCACTGAAAATCTCAAAGAGAATAAAAACTTAAGAAAAGAACTAAACAAGCTAAAATCCATCACTAAGACATGGCTCAACAGTTCTAAACAAGTAAATCAGTGTATCAGTGAACAAATCCTCTCTCAAAAGAAAAGAATTATGGGAGTTGATCAACTCACTGAAGATCCTTCCAGCTCTAGGCTTAAAGACTTAGTCTTTATAAAGTCTTCAGTTGATAACACAAAAGCTTCCATACCAAGTGTTGAAAGACTCTGGTTATCAGATGTTAAAGGTTTTATCTTGCCAAATCATGACACTAGTAGAATTCTTCCAGCTGAGTCTCAAAGAAACTTAACGGATTCTCTAGTTACTATTATTGACTCATTAGAGACTGATTATGATTCAGCAGATGAATCATCAGTCTGTTCTACCTTTTTTCCTCTACTAGAGAAACCAGGTGATGCTAAAACTGTCTCTGGACCTAAGGCTGTCAAAACAACTTTGAAGTTATTGACATTTAAAGCCTAAAGCTTTAACCTGTTTATTCATAATGAACCATCCTCAGCTCTTGCTTAGGAAAACAAAAAGGCTTCAGCTTTAAAATCTAACTCAGCTCCTGCTGAAAATTCAAAGAATGTGAAATCTACTGATTATCTCCACTTGGATCTGTAATAAAGAACTCATGGATCTAATAAATTACAAGTCAGCATAAAATCAGTTCATCTCAATTCCAGATAAAACAAGTTTCCTAAAACACTCTTCAAAGCAAAAAACACAACTCAAAAGGAGTTGTGAACTTTGTGGATTAAAAAGTCATCTTTGAGAAGTGTTACAAAGTTGGTTTTGTATGATTGCAAAAAAACTGAATCATAGAACCGTGATCATGCTGAATACCTTGTGCACCATAAAAATGTCATTGCTCTCCTCAAGTCTGGGTAGATCTTCATCAAGATCAAAAACTCCTAGACCATTAAAATGCTTTGTTAGGTTCAAGAAAAGTGGTTATTATTAGATGAATTGGTATTTGTATAGTTTTGATTAGTTTATAGTTTTATTAGTAATTATAATGTAATAAAGTCTATCTTGGTCAAAGTTAAGTAATGTTGACCAAGGTTTGACTAAAGTTAAGGAAAATAGAGTAGGATAAGCAATAAGTATAAATACCCATCTAGGAGGGGTATTTATACAAGTCTTTTACATTTGTTGGAATTCACTTCTCCTTTCTATTCCTATTTTCCCTTTGAAATGAAAATTTAGAAAATGATAAAAAATACTCTCTAGCTCCTCTCCTCCATTCCTAAGCTTTAGTATGATCACTACTAAGCAAACATGACATATAACAAGTGGTATCTATCGCCGGGAGAGATCTATCGTGTGTTTCATGAATCAAATCGAGCTTAACCATGTGAATTTCGATCTACAAGCTTGTATTTTTTATATACTTTTGGGTGAGTATATGGTACTTAGAGATTTGCCTCTGCACCGTTCTTCATCACGCGGATAGTACAAGATTAAGTCACAAGTCGAGGATTTCGCTTCATTCTCGGGTTCGTTTCATTGGGTTGTCTCCATCAGTGGTCATCAGTATTAGCCTACAGAATAGATAAGGGGATTTAGTTTGGGTTGATCAAGAGAGAATTGTAAAGAGAGTACCGACATCTTCTCACAGAGCATTGCTTATGCAATCACGGGCTATGAAGCTAAGTAAGCAGTTCCAGTTGGCATAAGATGTACACATGTGTAGGATGATTCCTCAGTTAGTCATCATCCTGGAGGGAGAAATGTGTACATCCGGTACTTAGTTGATTTTTTATGTTACCGTTTTGATGTTACCATCTCGACTACATAGAGGGAAAATTGCGTACACTCGGGACTTAATTGACTTTGGTGTAGCAATTCATTTCTGCACTTTCCTGGAGGGAGAAATGTTCACATCAAGGACGCACAACAAGTTCACTTGATCGGGCTTTATAAAATATGCCGGAGATTAGTCCGAAGAGATGATTAGTGCTTCAACTTGTTACTTTGGTGTCACGGTTTCGACTTCGGTAAAGGGATAAAATGTGTACTTTGGGCTGAATTCAATCAAGACTGGGATGCTTCCTAAGTGAGACGATGTTGATGATATCATCCCTCCCTTAAGATCGGTGTACTAATTCTTATCAGTCCAAGGGGTGTCTGTTTGGGAGGGAGCTGAAGAAGTTCAGAGCATAATTCATATCAAAGCCGAAGTATTCGGATAAGAGAACTTCAAGGATGACAAATGAGATGCAGATTCTGATATACTTCGACATGACCAGAAGTGCAAGAATATGAAGCATTCTCAAGACATGCAGCTAATTCAGAAACTTCGTGATGACCAGAAGTGTATGAAGAAAGTTTTTGAAGTCATGTCAGGAAGTTATGTGCAAAAATCCAATCAAAACCGGGTTCGGTAGAGAAAACTTCTATGTCATCCTCAAACATTTCGTTCGTCTACAAGCTGAAGAAATAAAGCTGGAGTATTCAAGTAGATCGTCAAAGATATTCTCAAGGAATACTGGACTTCATTCTTATCATTTTTCTTTATTTTTGCTTGTAGGGAACATTGTAACCAATTCACGTGTGACGCCATCTTGGAGGGAGATTGTTAGCCTCACTTTTAGTGAAGCTGGCGTCTTACACGTGAATTGGATTAGTTTTGGACACTGCGTGTTACGCAGGGGTCTTTTATGTTAACTAGGAATAGTTAGCTTTTTCTTTTTGTATAAATACCCCTCATGGCTCTCCATGAGGGGGTGGATGTTCATTTTTCTTTTTTCCTTAATCTAATCTTTCATCTTTTTGTGTTCATCCCCTCTCTCTACTTTCTCTCACTAAAACTACACAATGATCCATCTAGTTTATTTTGATCAACCAAGACCTCCCGAAAAGGTGTTTTTTTATCCTTGTCAATTGGTATCAAGAGCTAACCGGGGGTGTATTGTATTCGAGTGTGTTGTGTTTGTGATTTCGTTTTTTTGTGCTTAATGGTTCGGCGTATTGTGCTTAATGATTCGGCTTAATGATTCATTGTGCTAGTCAAGGTGTTTGATGTATTGCGTGAACCGATCGTGTGAAGACCGATCGAGTATATTCAAGGTTTGGACCGAACGAGCAAGCACCTTCAACAACCGAACTAGTGTTGGTCTGTTGGAACCGAACTAGCGAACCCTTCAATGATCGAACTAGGAGTGATCGAACTAGGAGTGATCGAACTAGGGGGATCGAACTAGGAGCATCGAACTAAAGGATCGAACGAGCGGAAAATTTTCGATGATCGAACGAGCGGAAAATTTCAATGATCGAACGAGTTGATCGAACGAGATGATCGATCGAGTTGATCGAACGAGTTGATCGAACGAGTTGTTCGAACGAGTGGATCGAACGAGCTGTTCGAACGAGTGGATCGAACGAGCTGTTCGAACGAGTGGTTCGAACGAGCTGTTCGAACGAGTGGAATCGAACGAGCGAAAAATTTTTGGACCGAACGAAATTTTTTTGTGTTGATTGATTGGTTGTGAATTGTTTGAGTTTGATAAAAGTGTAACCAAATGTGAAGGGACCCGGGATATGGTGAAACGTAAAGTTTGAGATAGAGATGTGGTGTGAGTGTGTAGTGAGATTGATAAGCTGGCTGAGGTTATTGGTGAGATGCAATGAAAGCAAGAGGCATGGGGTTGGTTCATGCATCAAAAACGAACTTATTTGCTTGTCTTTATTGTTGTTACAGGTAAGCCTTGGAAAGTGGATCTACATTGGTAGTGTGCAAGTCTTTGGACCAACTTTAAACATCAGTAACCATATATGCTCATTCATCAGGAAGGAGTGTTTAGAAACTTGGGTGTTTACTTAAAACTGCTCCAATGGCATCTTGTTAATGTTTCATCATCATTGAGTAACAGAGTGAAACCTCAAAGTAGTACTTAATGTAGCGTCTTCTCCTTTCTTGTAGTGAACTCTAACGAAACTTCATCAATCAGCTTGCACTCACGTTCTTTGTTTTGTTAATGGAAATTCCTTGCATTAGCAGGTTTAATCTTCTCCCTATAAGATTCAGTTTGGCCACACGATGCTGACTCACTAGAGCTTAGATTTCTGTTGGTAGGCCTTGGAGAATTGATGTTTATTTATAGCTTTTGATGTACACAATCTGCTTGAATGGGTCTGCTGGAGTAAGTTCAACATATTTCCTTAAGCCCTGTTACTCATCCTCAGTGAATTGAAGGTCCAAAAAGTGGGTCATTTTTCAACAGTAGGCAAAGAATCATTACTTCCAATGTTGGTTTATTTCATCACAATATACAGTTTACATTCTGCTTTTACATGAATTTACAAGTGGTTTTTCGAGCATGGTGGTTTGTTGTTCTCCTTAGAAGAAGTGATTTCAACAAGTGCGTATTGTAGTAATCAAAAGATTACAAAAATTTGATCGATCGGTGGTAGAAAGAAAAATGGTGTTTGGTTACGCTGATTGTGGGAGTCTTGAATGGAAACTACACGGGATTTTACAATTCTTGAAAAACAACTGGGAAAAACAAGTGTTTGTTTCAGGGATTTTACAAGTCAAAGAAAATAAACCGTATAATTTCTAAAAAATAAATCGAGTTGTTAAGTTTAAAACTTATTTTGGTTTCATAGTTCGAAAAAAAAATTGAGCTAGTTCGGCCCTATCTCGTATCGGTCCAAATTGTTAGGTCCTACTCGTTCGGTCTACTCGTTCGGTCCTACATTGTTCGGTCCTACTTTGTTGACCTTACTAGTTGGTTCCTCTTAGTTAGGTTTTCAACTAGTTCGGCGACAAAGGATTAACTCGTTCGCTCCCAACGTGAGTAGGCTAGTTCGTGTTCCCAAAGAGAATAATCTCGTTCCGGTTTTGCTAGTTCGGTTCCAAAGTAAACGGCTTCGTTTAGTTAGGAACTTCATAGTAATCTTGTAGGTTCTCACTCGTTCCGGTTCCAACACTAGAAACTCTCGTTCGGTTCAAAACAAACTACGATACTAATTTTCAAACTAAAACAATACCCGATTTTTAATGGATGTTTAGAAAAAAAATCTTGTCAAACTAGTGTTACTAAACCCTTATAGGTACAATAAAAATGAAAGCTTTAAGGTTTTTTAAGCAATAAAATTTGTAATTCCACTATTTTTGCTCTTTTGTATAGGTTTTTGAACACAAATCAAAAACACAAAAAAACTAAAAAACACTCCACTCTCGTGGCTTCTTGATACCAAAGTGTAGAATATAGTAATCTTATGATAAACTCAATACAAGAGTGAGATGTGGGTTGAGATGTTAGAGATGGAATGGATGGAAAATAGATGAATTGTATAAAATGGAATATGGAAAATGGAACAACCAACCCCTCTCCAAGGCTAGGAGAGGGTATATATAGTACATATTTTGGCCGGCCATGGGCTAGAATGGGCCTCCCATAGGCCTTGGGCCGAACTAGATTACTAATCTAATCATTATACTAACTACGAGCTAAGACCTGTTACAACTTGGAAGTGACCGACACTTTTCGTGTTTCCAACAGAAAACTTAACAAAAACAGTTGCCCTACTCGCCCAATCCTACAAAACACACCTTCCTCAAACCAACAACCAACTTTGAGCTTCATCTAACACAAGGAACCAAGCTACAGTTCAAAACGGCAAGGTTGTTGTTCAGAATGTTTAGGGGAGACAGAATAGAGGTCAGGGGAACAATGCAAGGGGAGCAGTTGCAGCTGGAAATGAGGGGTTTCAGAACAGAGTTGGCAATGCAAATCCTGGTCAAGCAAAGGCGATTAAGTGTTATAAATTCAATGGAATAGGGCACATAGCAAGACAATGCACTCAACCAAAGCAACCACAGAATTTAGAATACTCTAAAGACAAGATGCTGCTGATGCAAGCTCAGGAGAATAGAGTGCTTTTGGATGAAGATCAGTTATTGTTTATTGCAGGTGGACAGACTAACACGTTTGATGATGATGTGGATGAGGCACCAGTACAAGATTTAGCGCTCAATGAGGACAACATCTTTCAAGCTGATCAATGTGATGCTTTTGACTTTGATGTTGATGAGGCTCCTACGGCACAGACCATGTTCATGGCAAATCTATCATCAACTAATCCAATCTATGATGAAGCTGGTCTATCATATGATTCAGACATTCTATCTAAGGTACAAGATCATGATAACTATATAGATAGTGTTGGTGAGTATCATGAAGTACACGAGAAGCAAAACGATGTACAACCAAGCTACGTTGTTAACTCAGATGCTGAATATACGAGTGATAGTAATATTATTCCGTATGAACAGTATGTGAAGGACAACGCAGTGCAAGTTGTACAAAGTAATGTATCTTCTGTGCTAAATGATGCTTTAATGATGATAATAAATGATATGCATATACAAGCTGCCCAATGTGTCTCTGCAAATGAGCAGAACAAAGTAGTTAATGAATCATTAACTGCTGAACTTGCGAGACATAAGGAACAAGTCGAGCTTTATGAAAAAGGGCAAGGTTTGAATTAACTGAAAGAGAACAAAAGATTGATGAACAATTAAGAATAATTATCGTTGACCGTAACTATAAGGAAGAATCTTTAAAAAAGGAACTTCATTCTGTGAAAATACAACTTAATTCTACCATTAACCATAACAAGTCAATGATAGAAGAAGGTGTAACTTTGAAAAAGGATTTTAAACAGAAAGAAAATAAATACCTTGAAGATTTTTTGGACATGAAAGCTTTAAAAGAAAAGGTTGAAGATAAATTATTCAAACAAGACCGGTCGCTTCAAACTATACACATGTTATGTAAACCAAAACCTTATTATGATGATGAAAAGAAAAAGGTAGCAATAGGCTACAAAAATCACTTAGATCTCACCAGTGCAATGCAAGTTCAGTCTGCTCTCTATAATGGTTATGAAATAGTCAAGACCAATCATACCCCCGCTGTTGTGCATGACTCAGAGGATACTCTTACGTTAGCTAAGATAACTAGGAAAAGAATGCTTGAGAACGTGAAAAGCCCTCTGTGTGCTGAAAAGCGAGTTAAGATTGCACCCTCATATTACTCGAAAGAGAATTATCTTGTAACTTTCACACCACAGATACATTTGACCCCAGAACAAATATTTTGGTCCTCAGATATCCAATGTTTGACCCTAAAACCCATTTCAACAATGATGGTGTATCCACCCAATACACCAGCAAAGCTTGTCCCTAGAGTTCTTCCAACAAAAATTCAAGTGAAAATTAATATTTAGACACTCACACAACTTTTTACGGAATTTGATAAAAACTTGTAAAAAGAGAATTACACCATGTGGTCTCACAGAAGGGGAAAGGGGTTTCGAACAAACAAAGGAATGTTACCTTACTAAGGTAATTCCATTTTTCAAAATGCTTAAAGAACATTTTGAGGGAATCCAAACGGCTCTTGTTAAAGAAGTTAAAGAAATGAAAGAAAATTTTTGAACAAATGGAAGCTGAGGTTGAACAAAATGCTATGGACAAGCAATGTGCGAACATTGAAAGGAAAAACCTTCTCATTGAAAATGAGAATCTAATTACTGCTTGTTTGTCTAATGAATTGTTGTATAGTGTCATGAATGATGTGAATAATGTATTTAGATTTTCTTAAATGCATGATGCTTACACTGTAGAATAAGCATGTTGTCTAGAACTTGAAGCTCAGATTTCTAATTTAAAAACACAAGATTCAAAAAGATGATCATAGTGAAATGATAAAACATTTTTCCAACCTTGAGATGAATCACCTAAATTTGCAATTAAAATCTCAGCATCTTAAAGAAAGTTTTAGAAACAACAAATCACAGACATCTTAGGATGCTCTTGAATTTGACACAGTTTTTGAAATCAACAGAATGAAAGAATCTCTTCAAGGAAAGGACAACACAATGAGAAATTTGAAAGTGCAAATCTATCACATGAATGAGAGACGTGTGAGGTAGATCGTATTCTTGACTTTAAGGCCTTAGATTTTTAAAACACAGAATTAACAGAAAAAGTCACTGCTCTTCAAGAACAAAATAAGCTTTTTAGGGCAGAGAATGCAAAAATTAAGCAGTATTACAAGGAATTGTATGATTCCATTAAGATAACGTGTGCTAAGACTATTGAAAATACAACTTCTTTGTTAACTGAAATTGAGAATCTAAAGGCTCGGCTAAAAGGAAAAATGAAATGCGTCACTATGGATACTGTGAAACCAAAAGTTCTTGCCCCTGGTATGTATGCAATCGATGTTGAACTAATTCCCCCTCACAATAAGAACAATATGGAGGTTCATCTAGATTATCTCAAACATCTTAAGAAAAGTGTAGAAATACTACGTGAGATAGTAGAAGAGGCTAGAATTGAAACACCATTAGATAATGTGCTTGCAAATGCCTGATTTTACACTAAACGATCTCAGGAATTGTTAGAATGTGTGATTGGCACTTGTCCGAAATAATTCAATAAAAGAAATAAAAAGGTTGCTCCTACCCCCTTTGAATAGGAAAAAGCAAGTGACTTTTATAGAAACATGTGAAACTTCAAATGATAACACACAAAAACATGTTGATCCACAAAAAGTGCAAAAGACTAATGTACATGTGATACCTTCTACATGAGTAACCCGTTCCATTGAAGCTAGCAGGTCAAAGCCTAGGAGCAAAACAAAGAACACTAGGATCTTGCCAGCTAAAAGTGACAACAAGAAGAAAGTAGAAGATCACCTTAGGAACAATAAGTCTAATTCGAAACAAAAGAATCGTGTTGATTCTAGTATTAGCTATAGGCATACTGTAATTAATTCAAATTCTAATTCTATGTGCAAGACATGTAACAGATGTTTAATTTCTGCTAGTCATGATAAGTGTGTTGTGAAATATTTAAAGTCTGTTAAAAATGTTGTGAGCAAAGTTAAGCAGGTTTAGAAAGCAACCGGAAAATTATTTACTAATGTTGGTTATCAATGGAAGCATACTCGAAAGAAATTCACTTTAGGAGAACAGTGCCCTTTAACTAGGTTTACTAAATCCAAAGTAGTCCCTTTACAACAACATAAAAACGTTAGTACTAGTAAAACTGTGATCACTGAGAGATTTAGTAACACTTCTCAGAAACCATTAACTAGATACAAATGTAAAAACAAACAGGAAAAGGAAATTTCCAATGGCATTCCCACTACAGCTGAGACATAGTCAATTGGTGATTATGTACCATATACAACTGTTTCTGCTAACCAACATGACCCCAATAGAAATTGGGGATCCATCTTACCAAACTCTCCATTTTCGTCTGTTTTCCAATCCAGGTCGTACATATTTTCCTTTGGTATTTGGAATCAGGCTGTTCAAAACATATGACAGGGAATCACTCACGGCTCAGGAATTGCGTAAAAAAGTTTATCGGGACAGTCAGATTCGGGAATGATCATTTTGGTGCTATCATAGGTTATGGAGATTACGTGATTGGTGATAGTGTGATCTCTAAGGTATATTATGTGGAAAGACTTGGACACAATCTCTTTTCTGTAAGTCAGTTTTGTGATTCGGATCTTGAAGTGGCATTCAAAAAACATACGTGTTATGTTCAAGATGTAGATGGTGTGGAGTTACTTAAAGGTTCTCATGGCTCAAATTTGTGTACTATCTCTGTTGAAGACATGATGAAGTCCTCTCCAATCTGCTTATTGTCAAAAGCATCCAAGAACAAATCATGGTTGTGGCATCGTCGGTTAAACCATTTGAACTTTGGTACCATCAATGATCTTACACAAAAAGATCTAGTAAAAGGCTTACCAAGGTTGAAATTTGAGAAAGATCATCTTTGCTCTGCTTGTCAACTAGGAAAAAGCAAGAAGTATACCCACAAACCCAAATCTGAAAACAGCATTATGGAAGTCTTACATACCCTTCATATGGATCTGTGTGGACCAATGAAAGTGCAGAGTATTAATGAGAAGAAATACATTTTGGTCATCGTGGATGATTATTCAAGATTTACACGGGTTAAGTTTTTGAGATAAAAAGATGAAACTTCAGAGTTTGTCATTAAATTTCTAAAGCAAATACAAGTTGGTCTCAAGAAAACGGTCAGATACATCCGAACAGATAATGGCACAGAATTTGTTAATCAAGTTCTGACTGAATTCTATGAAAGTATCGGCATCTTTCACCAAAAATCTGTTCCGAGAACTCCTCAGCAGAATGACGTTTTCAAAAGATGGAGTCGTACTCTTATGGAAGCTGCTCGGATAATTTTAATATTTTCAAAAGTACCGATGTTTCTATGGGCAGAAGTTGTTGCTACTTCTTGTTACACCCAAAACAGATCCCTAATTCATACTCGTCATAACAAAACCCCATATGAGCCTGTACATGATAAGAAACCTGATCTTAAATTTCTTCGAGTTTTTGGTGCTCTTTGTTACCCTACAAATGACAGCGAATATCTTGGAAAATTGAAAGCAACAGCTGATATTGGGATTTTCTTTGTTTATGCTCCTAATAGGAAGGGTTATAGAATCTACAACAAAAGAACCCGACGAATCATGGAAACAATTCACGTCCAATTCGATGAGCTGACTGAGCAAATGACTCCTGTACACATCAGTTTAGGACCCGAGCCTATTTTGTTGACGCTTGGACAAATCATTTTAGGGCTCGTACCTAATCCGGTCCGTATAGCTCCTTATGTACCACCAACTAATAAAGATCTGGAGATTTTATTCCAACTGATGTTCGATGAATACTTAGAACCCCCTAGTGTTAAAAGACCAGTACCTCATGCTCCTACATTTCAAGTTCTAGTTGTTTCAGCCGGTACACCTTCTTATACAATAATTGATCAAGATGCACCATCAACAAGTCATTCACGGTCATCCTTAGAAGTACAACCTCCTATCTCACATCAAGGTGTTGTAGATGGACCTACTATCGAAGACAATCCTTTTGCTCAAGCTGAAGACAATCCCTTTGTAAACGTGTTTGCTCCAGAACCTAGTTCTAAAGAGTCATCATCAGGGGATGTTAGTTCAGTTGAATCCAATCAAGTTATTCAACCACATAATCATCTCAAAAAATGGTTCAAGGATCACCCAATGAATAATATAATTGGTAATCCTTATCGTCCGGTATCCACTAGAAAATAGTTAGCTACCGATGCCTTGTGGTGCTTTTACAATTCTGTACTTTCAAAAGTCAAACCCAAGAATTTTAAGATTGCCATGGCTGAAGCTTGCTGGTTTGAAGCTATGCAAGAAGAAATTCACGAATTTGATCAGCTTTAGGTATGGGAATTAGTTCCAAAACTAGACTGTGTAATGATAATCACTCTTAAGTGGATTTACAAAGTCAAGCTTAATGAGTATTGTGATGTTTTGAAGAACAAGGCGCAGTTAGTAGCGAAGAGATATTGTTAAGATAAGGGTATTGATTTTGAGGAATCATTTGCATCGGTTGCATGGATAAAGGCTATCAGAATCTTCATTGTAAAAGCCACCAGCAAGAACATGATCATCTACCAGATGGATGTCAATACTGCATTCCTGAATGGCAAGCTGAAAGAAGAAGTCTACGTCAGTCAACTTGAGTGATTTGTTGATCCATATCATCCTACACACGTCTATCGTCTGAAGAAGGTTCTCTATGGCTTAAAGCAGGCTCCACATGCATGGTAAAACACATTATCAAGGTTTCTTCTGGAAAACAAGTTCTCCAAGGGTGTAGTGGATCCTACGTTATTCACCCAGAAAACAGGCAAACATATTCTTCTTGTTTAAATTTACGTAGATGATATTATATTTACCTCAACCGATCCTAACGCTTGTGACATATTTTCAAAAGAGACGAGTTCAAAATTTCAGATGTCAATGATGGGACAAATGTTGTTTTTCTTAGGATTACAAGTTTCTCAAAGTCCCAGAGGCATCTTTATTAATAAATAAAAATATGCTCTCAAAATTTTAACAAAATATGGAATGGATACGTCTGACCTTGTAGATATACCAATGGTGGATAGATCAAAACTGGATGAGGACCCCTTAGGGATTCCAGTTGACTGGACTCGGTTTTGAGGTATGGTCGGCTCATTAATGTACCTAACTGCCTGTAGACCAGACCTTGTGTTTGCCGTGTGCATGTGTGCTAGGTATCAGGCTAAGCCTACCAAAAAGTACCTTGAAGCAATTAAGCGACTCTTTCGGTACCTCAGAGGAACCATTACCATGGGTCTTTGGTATCCGAAAGACACTGCTATAGCACTAACGGCCTATGCAGATGTAGATCATGCAGGCTGTTAGGATACCCGCAGAAGTACGTCAGGAAGTGCTCAATTGTTAGGAGACAAATTAGTGAGCTGGTCATCGAAGAAGCAGAAAAGCACTTCTATCTCAACCACAGAGGCTGAATACATTGCTATGTTTGGATGTTGTACTCAAATCCTTTGGATGCGATCACAGCTAACGAACTACGGCTTTGCATTCAATAATATACCTCTGTATTATGATAACAAAAGTGTTATCGCTCTCTGCTGCAACAATGTCCAGCACTCCTGGTCAAAGCACATCGACATACGTCACTATTTCATAAGAGAGCAAGTAGAGAATGGCGTGGTTGAACTTTACTTTGTAACGACGGATTATCAACTTACGGACATCTTCATAAAGGCATTACCAAGAGAGCAGTTCGAATTTCTTCTCCCGCGACTTGGAATGAAGAGTATGACTCTGGAAACTCTTAAACGTCTTCAGGAAGAAGAGGATGAGTAAAGGAATGTCTTCATGTATCCTATGTACATATTTTAAATCCAAAAAGAAAAATTCAAAAATATTAAACCTATAAAAACCATAAAAATTAGAAAATAGAAAATACCAAAAATATTTTTCAAGACATGTCTTCTGAAAATCAATAATATTTACGGACCTAGAAATGTAATTCAATAATGACATGGGTCTTTAAATAAAGTTCGAACAGAATTTCAAACCTTTTAAAACATGTCTTTATGGCTTGCAGTTATTTCAGACTGCAACCCGCTTTTCAATCTGAGGAAAGTATGTCGTCAAAAAGATAGTTGTTCTTGACAACGGGTAATTAATTTTTCCTGGGCATGGATTACTTCATATCCATGCATCATAGGAGTAATGTACGTTTCAGTACGTTATTTCTTCTTGAAGAAGAGAAGTCTTCTTTTTATAACCAAATAATTTTCTTCTTAATTGATTCTTCAAAATCATTTGTGTTAACCATGATGGAAAAAGTGTTGTTGAAAATTAATCAGTTTGTGCTTTTACACTAAATTTTTTAACTCAAACAACGACTACTGCTCTTTAAATAGAAAATGGGTCATTGTTTGAGGGGGAGAGTGATTTCAAATTTATTTCATCAAACATGTTTCTAAAACATCGCACAATTAACAGAAATGGTTTTTGTATTTGAAAGGGGTTATAATTTGAAGGGGAGTTAATTAATTTAAACTCAAAAGGGCCAAGATTGTCATTTATTAGAAAGTTTAGGGACTTAAATGCTATTTGCTACTTGCTTCCTAGATCATACAAACTACAAGGACTAATTATGCCAAAACCCTAACTAGTTTTAACCTTATAATACATTAAACCGAAAATAAAAGGTAATAGAAAGCCTAAGGACCAAAACTGCCAAATCTAAAACTAAAGAGTATATAAGGCGGCAGTTTGATCTTTCAGGTCAAACCTTCACTTTTCCAGTCAAACATAAACACACACTCTCTCTCACGCAAACCACCACTACACTGTAGCTTATTTGATTCGTGATCTATTGCTTGTTTCTTGCTAAGGTAATTTTTGTAACATGTTCTATGTCATATGATCTTGCTTTTGCTCAATGGAATCATATCAAAATACTATGAATCAATGAGAATCACCATAAAACGACTTAGTTTTTCACGAAAAAAATTAATTGTTGTTTGTTAATGATTATTGGTGGTGGGGTTAGATTCGTTTAGGGATACTTTATACTCGATCATTACTAGTTGTCTATAGATTAAACACAATTGTGTGCTTAGGTTGATTTTCCACTCGTTTTTTATCGATAACCATTGTAGTGTAATGAGTTAAGTTTTTGTTGCTGGGATTTGATCATTAGGGTTAGATGTTGATGTTTTGATGTTTATTTAAGATCTTCAATCACTTGTATGCATGAATTGTTGATTTTCGAATGTAGTTTGACTTTAGATAGTCAAAAGCGGTTTGTTGTTGTTGTAAAATGTTTCAATATGGTTGTGTGTTGCTTAGTAATCATTGTTTGTGTATCTTTACATGTATGCATGCCCCCCCTTAAGTCCTATAAAGAATTTGTGGCTTAGATGGTAGCTTAAGGCTCAATCTAGATGTACTGAGAAAGATTAGGTTGTTTAAAATGCGTGCTAGTAGATTAAAATGAGTCTAGGAGGCCTTGGATTGTGTTTGATATGCCGAAACTGATAGAATACTAACTTTAGATATTCAAGGCAGCGGTATGCCTTTTGATATTCATGCTAGGGTTTGCATAGGTCATCTAGTTAGCGGTTTGCATGTATCTCTAGGTAGCAGTTTGATTATATATGAATATTTTAATAATACAGGAAAACCACCGTATGCTTTTTAGCATGGCAACGGTTTGGTTGAAATATACTTTTATTATTAAAATAATCAAACCTCTATTTCTAATTTTTCTAAAATGGCAGCAGTTTGATTATAATGAATAAAATATTCATAGCGGTTTGGTCGAAGCGGTTTGATTAAAATGAATAAAATATTCATAGCGGTTTGGTCGAAGTGATTTGATTAAAATGAATAAAATATTCATAGCGGTTTGGTCACAGTGGTTTAAGGATGAATATTATTTTTTATATTAATAATATTTCACTCGTAGCGGTTTGTCAATCATCTATTTCCAGCGGTTTGCAAAACCACCATGTGGCAGTTTGGTGAAACGCTTAGCAGCGGTTTACTCAAACCACTATATAGCGGTTTGGTAACTTGCTACATGGTAGTTTACCTAAACCACCATATGGCAGTTTGCTTCACTGATGGGTAGCGGTTTGGGCCAAACTCCTATGACTTGGGCCATTAAGCCCATTAACCACTTAAGGCCCATTTCAAAGGCCTAATTACATAACTAACTCCCATCTGGGCATAGTTAACTTGTGATTGAGCTTGACGGATACTTTACTGGACCTTGACCAAGGTTGACCATTGTTGACTATTGGAGTGACTAAAGCCAATAACCAATGACTCAATGTGAAATATCTCATCAAACCTGAGTTAATCATAACCTAATCAAACATGGTATGGCAAATCATAAACAAGGCTAACATTCTCGTCTAACATCAAATATCTGCTACTTTGTCTATCTTTATTGATATTCTTAAGCAGATAAGATGGCTGAAGAGAATGTCCCCGCTCCTGCTCCTACAAGATCTGACGAACATATTCTTCCTTTTCAATGCATGGTTACCTGTTGGAAAGGGCAATCTTCTCTTGGATCTACAAAAATTGCAAAAGAATCCTATCTTCCGCATCTTAGTTGACATTTTCCAAAACACAAATTTCTTCAAGGCATTAACTGTATCAGCAAATGTTCCAACTATCTACATACAACAGTTTTGGAATACCCTTGTACATGATGCAAAGACTGGGATATACAGCTTTCAACTAGACTAACAGTTGTTTATTCTTAATGTTGATCTTCTTTGTAAGGCTTTGGAGATTACCCTTGTAGACTCAGCTCATCCATTTGTGTCACCTCCAGCTGGTCACCAGGCTATGGACTTTGTGAACGAACTAGGCTACCCAAAAGAAATTCACTTTGTTTCTAAGATGCATGTGAACAATCTATATCAGACGTGGAGAGCCATTCTATGTTTGATCAACCAATGCTTAACCGGCAAGACTTTTGGCAGTGACAAACCCCGACACCCTATTCTTTAAATATTGTGGGGTATTGTCACAAGATCTAATGTTGACTATGTAGAACTTTTGTAGGAAGAGCTTGTACAAGCGATCCAGATTTTCTTTGCTCATCGAGCCAATCTTAATATTCCTGCCAAGAAGCCAACACCTCACGTCATTCCTTACTACCGGTTCACAAAGCTTATAATATTTTATTTCGGAAGTGAACATAACATTCACAGAAGACCTAAGTCTCCGGTTCACGTTACGGGAGATGACTTTCTTCTTGGTAATCTCAAGTTCGTTCCCAAAGGCGAAAAGGATGAGGTGTTTGGAAAGTCTATTCCAAAATAGTTGATTACGGAAGCCATTCAAAATTCATTATACTACTAGTAGTATTTGGAAATGGTTGCTCGTAAACCCACAGCTAAAGAGGGTGGACAGAAGAAGATAACTTCTAAAGCTGACAAGCCTAAAAGGCCTACACCTGTCAAACAGCCTGCTCTTGTCGAACAAATAAAGCCTGTGAAAGAGAAACCATCCAAGCCAACTCCCTTAAAGAAAATTCGCAAGGGTAAAGTGATGAAAGTTTGCAAGGAAAAGAGATCTGACCGTCTTGTAGATGAAGAGGATGAAGAACCTCAACCGGCTTCTGAACCTCACGTAGAAGATGATGAGTACAATCTACAAAGAGGTATTCAGATGAATTTGGAATCTTTTTAGGCACCCGTCAGTGGAGTGGCTATTCATGAACCTGCCTCAGGTATCACCCAAAGACTCCTAGTTGCTGAAGGTAAAGGGAAAGGCATTGCCACAGATGAACAAGTTGCACACTCACTTTTGGAACTACAAAAGCCAAAGAAGCAAAGTACCACGGATCAATACATATTTCAAAGGCGGATTCCAGTAACTCAAGATGCACCTACTGGACCCTCTGCACAACCTCAGGATGATACATCCAAAAATGTGGTCCGTGATACTCCGTCTCCTGCAGATGCTGAAACTGGTGCTGATACTGAAAAATCTAATAGTGAGGGTAATATTGAAATTCTTAATGTTGATGAAGAACGAGAAGAGAACATTTCTAACACGGTGGCGTTGGAGGAAAAAAATAGTTGAGCTAGACGAAGGTCAGGCTGGATCAGACCCTGGTAATACACTCGAGTCTCCACCTTCACCAGATGAAGACCAGGCTGGATCAAACCCTAGACAAAGACATGTGGCTTTTGCTGGACCAAACCCTAAGCCCATGCATGAAGACTTCATTACTACAGTTTATCCTTAAGTACATAAAAGCTTGAAGCATACAACTGAGGAGCACATCTACATAGAGAATCCACTAAGCTCATCTGAAACTCTGTCATCAATGAAGAATCTTGATGATGCATTAACCTTTGGTGATCAATTCCTGAATGACAAACCAATTGAAGAAGATTCAGGTAAAGCTAATGTGGAAACCGAAGTTGAATCCATGGTAACCGTTTCTATCCATCAAGCTCCTTCATCAGCTCCTCCACTATCCACTCCCATCATCGATCTCACACCTCCTAAACCAATATCTCCTTCTGCTCAAGAACCTGTCTTTACAGCTAAAACTGCAACAACCACAACAACACTTCTACCACCACCTCCTCCACAACAACAAAGCACTACAGTTCCTGAGCTTGCTACTCGTTATTTAGCACTGGAGAAGATATGTGCTAACTTTGAGAAGAAATACAAGCTCCAGGACAAGACTACTCAAGCTCTTTCATCCAGAGTTTTTAGGCTGGAGAATCATGATCTGTATTTAATATTGACAGTTATGTCAATGATACCGTTAAAGAAGCTGTACAAAACGCTCTCCAAGCTCCAGTTCATGAACTCTTTAGAGAGTTGTCAGAATTTGATATGAAATAAATTCTTCATGATCAGATGTTTGAAAGTGGCTCCTACAGATCACAGCCTGAACATGCAGCTCTCTACGACGCTCTTGAGGTATCTATGGATCGTAAAAACAGGGAAGAGTTCATTGAAGCAACGGTCAAGTCTTTGCAAAAGACTCAGACTAAAGCAAGAAAAAAAGGCACGATTCTGATGCATCTACTTCATAACAGCCTTAAGATCAGACGTCCTCAACTTGGAAGACTTCTGACATAAGAGAATCTCCCTCTAGCTCCTCCAAGCAAAAGACTGCCCCTCAATCCGAACAACCTGTCAATGATGTTCCAATACCAAATGATGTGCATATCTCAAACTTAGAGGACATCGGTGCTGCCCATCTTCCAAAGATCAAGACAAGACCAGACTGGTTGAAGCCTGTACCAGAAGAAGAAGAAAGACCGAAAACACCTGAACCGGACTGGGCCGTTCCTCCGAATGACTTACCTAAAACCGAGAACAACTAGGCCAATGCAATTGCCAATGCGTATAAAGATCCAGAGGAGAACAAGTAATTTAGAAAACTATAGATATGGGATCCTTCATCAAATGGTATTGCAAGCAGATTGGGAAGTCGAAGCTCAGGAAAGCTGATTTGGAAGGTCCAGCTTTCAAGTTAGTTAGACCATTTCACAAGAACAACATTTCCCTTCAATTTCAGATGGAAGAGTGTCACTTGCTGCTTACAGATCAGATTGATTTGGTCAATCCTGAGGGTAATCGAATTGTGTCTGACGTGAGTAAACCATTACCTCTAGGAGGTCCACCAGGTCAGGTAACAATTCAACCACAATACTTCTTCAATAAGGATCTGGAATATCTTGTATCAGGTGACAAAGACAGAAGGAATGCTCTATCAATATCCAAGCTGAAAGCGGCTTACTACCAAGACTTTAGGCTCAAAGAACTAGTACCGTCACTGTGGATTGAAAGTGAACGTGAATACGATATTAGTACAGCCTACGGTATCTCACACTGGTGGTTTAAGCGCAAGGAATTCTACATCACAAGACATAGTGCCCCCTTTGATCGTCATGCATTCGGATCTCACATGAAGATATTTAGTGTTGTCAGTCTCAAGACCTTCTCACGATACGGTTACACATTCTTGAGAGAGGTTGTTCTACACAGAGCTGACTATAAAGAATACAAGATCTCGGAAGCCGACTTCAAAAATCTGCATCCGAATGATTTTGAAGACTTATACCTGCTTCATCTTTAAGGCAATCTTAACCACTTATCTAGTGCTGACAAAGTTTATTTATTCAACGCAATCAACTTGTGGATTAGGAACATAGTCATCAGACAACGTGTGGAAGACCTGCAACTCGGAATTGAGAGTTATCAAACAAAGCTTAACCTTACACAACCGAGCTGGGATGCTACTGATTTTCTCTTTAAGGAAGATTACACCATTATCCACAAGCCAAGGGCCGTAATGTACAGAGATAGGAATAATCAGAAGAAGATGATGACGGAGTCTGAAGTGCAAAAGTTCAGCGATTGCACGTTGACAATAATTCTAGAAAAGCTGGATCATATGGTCAAAGACTACACGCTATTCAAGTTCTATCCTGACATGGAGCATAGAATTTGGTCTGAGGATGATAAAAGCAGGAGTAAAGAGTTTATTGTGATTGAGAGAAGGCTCAAGATAAGGAGAATTTTTAGGAGTCTTGAAAGTTTTGTTAGTGGAAGGTTAAGAGATGTTGACTACAGACTCATCCAGAGAACTGAATGATTTCATCATTCAGACACTCATGTCAATATCATCTTATGTTGTATAATATATCTTGTACATTATTATTATTATTTTAGAGTGTATCTTTAGGTGTTAAGTGTCAATGTATAAATTCATGAGTTTTTTTAGTAAACTCAAAATATTTAAAAATTATTATACTTGACACTCACACATACCCTTATAGATTAAGGGGGAGCATTAATATTTTCCTAATCGTCTTGTGAATAATTGGCACATTTTTCTCCTAGTTTTTTTCTAACATATTTGAATCAATTGATATCCAAAATATCAAACGGTTTAAAATTTTTGATAAGGGGAGAAAATGTGATTAAAATATGAAAACTTATTTTAATGTGATTTTATGTACTCATGTGTGTACACCATCCCTCATGTTCTAAACACTTTCGAATATCGATGCACATGTTGAGGGGGAGCGTTTCTGAAAAGCCAAAATAATCGAGGTATAAAAAGCTTTGATATTTACATCACACGTACCTTGGTTAAGTTTTTCAAATGGTTTTATGGCAAGGAGAACTCTACCAAAAGACCGACCATGCATTTAATTTTATCAGAGATATAAGGTTGGTAAGGTTAGGTATTAGTTCCCATGATCCAACTAGAACTGGAGAAATCTACCTAGGGACAATCTACTAGTTAGTGTAGAAGTCCTTAGGTATGATATAAAAAGGATTAAAAGTGAGAATAAGGGAATAGTGCCGACTGAGATAGAGCTAGTACTGGAATAAACCACCAAGGTACTAGTCATAAAGTCTCGGTAAGCACTAAAGAGGTTGAAGAATGAAAAAGAATTGTAAGGATAAAGGGTGAAAAGAAAGAATCCCTTCATACACTTAGGCAGAAACCGGGTCAATGCATAAACTATCATAAACACTAAGATGTTATCTGGTATTGAAGATAGTCGTCATGGACCCAGTGACGCAATGCACAACCTTCCCTAGCCACTCAAGGTCTCTCAACAGACTCTTGTTTCATTTCTCACGGAGATTCACACATTTCTATCGACTTTCTCACTCCGAGTTAGTTGATATTGAAAAGGTGGCAGTCCGCTCTAGCCTCTGATCACTAAAACCAAAACGCACTATTGAGTCTAGAGCCAAGAGATCATCCATAAATCTCATTAGGACACTATTCCAATGTACTTTTCTTTCACACACTGTGAAAGCAAGGAATATCTTCAGAGTCCTTCGCATTATCCTTGTGGTATTGCTAGAACATCCGAGTGATACTTAAATATTCACAGGTGACTTGTGAGATCCTAAATGGGTCAAACTTGTGACACTAGATATCGATTCGGTCCAGTTTATGAATTGACGGTTGATGAATTTTGATAAACGCTTAAAACTCTCGATGTGTTACAATAACATTTTTACAAGTGACACGTCGATTGATTTTCAAATCAATTTTCTCTTCAATCGGTGGGATAGTAACTCACTTATTCACTCATACTGTGTTGCCTACTTCGAGACGCTTTAGTATTGAGAACGACTAGTGCAGCTGCGAAACCCTGTCAAGGAGATTCTTCGGTAATTTACGCTGTCATAGGCAGTAATTTTTTTTTTTTTTTTTTTTTTTCATACTGATAAACGGGGAACCATGGTTATTACAACCGTATTCAATGAAAGTGAACAAAGACTCTTTCGTTTATTACTAACGTAAACATGCAAGTATTCTCGACGGTAGCAGCTGGTAGCTGGAGATAAGTCAGATTCATAACCACATGCTCATACTCTACCGACGCATATTAAGACATCATGAAAACTCAAGTATATGTTTCAAAGCTTCCGCAACTCTGATATCACACGTCCTTCTTGAAGTGACCAAGTATTAAAGTTAAAAGAACGTTAAGATAATGAATAATTCAAGCTTTCATGAATCATGAAGGTATGAGCATGTCGGTCCAGAAGTCACAAGCACAAGATGGAGAAAGACCACAAGATGATGATTATAGATTACATTTGGCTGATGATCTCAAAGAAGCTTAAGATCACACACAAGTCGAGTTAAGGAACAAGCTCAAGATCAATGATCAAAGATCACTTCATCACAGTACAATATATCAAATGAAGAATCAAAGACTACAAGCTAGAACACAAAAACAATCATAAGATTGTTGAGCTTAAGTTAGTATTTTCTAGGGTGACCTCCCTTAGGGGGAGATTATTAGATATAAGAAAAAGACTCGGTCACCCCATGTATTTTATAGTTGATCGTAGCTCGTAGTTTAATGTTAATCGTATGACATACGGTATTGAGGCTGGTAATAAACCCACACGTGTAAGCCCATACCAAGGCTTATGGGCCAGTTTTGTAAGTACTATATAAGCCTCTTCTATCCAATGGAAGAGGTGGTTGGTAATTTCATTTCAATATAGCATTTTCTCTCACTAGAAAGTTTTCTCTCCTTTCATTCTCTCTCTAATATTCGGCTAACCCCAAGATCTCTCATTGTGTTATGATATCCAATATCCTACATTTATGAATTTTACCTTTATCATGAAAATGTCGCGGCTTGCGATCCTACTTTTGGGCCAGGCCAGGGAATGCGAATGATTTAATGTGGCGGTATTCGATCCTACTTTTGGGCCAAATGAAGTATTTTTGCTATTTGTATTATATGGAGTAGTGGCATTGGGCATAGGTGGTGGGCCAGGGGTGTGCAGGTCCAAAGTGTGTATGGGAGCAGATTCATGAGGGGAAGCGGGGTATGGGCATGGTTATTGGTCTACTGCAGTATAATGTTATTAAATAAAACCTCATAATAAGGTGGTGGTGTTGGTGTCATGGACCCGAATGAAAATGCCTCTTTGGAAAAAATAATATGTCAGAAAATAATGATTTAATTAGTTGACAAGTCAAGTAACCGATAACTACGATCCAACGTGGGATATCAAAAAAACCACATTCAATAGGCTTATGATCAAAGTAATATATGAGGATAGTAAAGGCACCCAACTACATGCAGATGTTCATAGGTGGACTCTTTATTATAAAGCTTGGTAAATGGGATTTCATTAATAATAGCGGTGGATGGAAGTATATTTAATATATGAGTGACCATGTTAAGTGCTTTGACCCAATATAAGGAGGTATGCGTGCTTGAAAAAGCAGGGTACTTGTTATGTTATTAAGGGTACGTAACATGAGTTCGAATTTCCTATTTTGTTGCAAAGTATTGGGAAAAGAGAATCGAAACTGTATGTCATGCTGGTGAAAAAGTACGCGGAAACAGGTATTATCAATATCATACTCAACCCATGGTCACATTGCAAAGACTTTATATAAACATTAAATTATTGATTCACATAAGCACGAAAATTCATAAAGTTGTCAAACAAATCAGTCTTTCTAAGCAAAGGATATACCCAATTATAATGAGAAAAATGATTAAAAAAATAGCATAATGTCAAACCCGAACAAAACATTTGACTCAAAACAATAAAATGGAAGCTTACATTCAATCCATTAGAAGCCCCGTATACTTCTACTATCCAGCCAATGTTTCTAGCCCCACCGTTTATAGCCCGACCCACTTACCTCTCCAGCAATTTAGTAACCCGACACACTTACTTGATCATTATTTGTAATTTAATTTTTCTAGATCAAGGGATGCGGGGATACTCACCTTGATAATAGCAATTGAATGCTTTATCAATGAGTTGTTTTGATATGTTGGGTGTATTACCGTCAGTCATGATGCTATGACCAAATATATGCAAAGCTAAACAAGCAAGCAACAAAAACTTAAAGATCGATGATAAACAAGAAAAAAATAATGAAGGCTGAGATGCACAGGAAGAAGATCAGCAGTTTTAAGGTTAGAGTATCATTGAAAGAAAATCAGTTAGCTTTAATACCATAGAATACCCGCGCATAGCGGGGGAACACTACAACAAAAAGTTCATTTGGGGTCGGCTTTTATTTTGGGTCGACAATGTCGACCCAAAACTCGGCATGGGACCCACTTTTTTTCAACCAAATGGGGCTAGTCAACAAATCCGTTTTGGGTCGAAATTTAGGGTCGACAATGTCGACCCTAAGTTATAAAAATGATGTAACTTTATTAAAGTTTAGGGTCGACAATGTCGACCCAAAACTATAATAAGATGTCGACCCAAAATTCGCGCCAAAATTTTTCACCATCCCGCCTTAACGAAAAAAAAAATAATTATAATTAAAACACGTTTGGGTCGACAATGTCGACCCAAAATAAAAAAATGTTTAAAAAATGTTTAAACATATATAAAATACATTTAAAAATTATATATAAATATTTAATACAATTAAAAATTATATATAAATATATAAAACAATTTTTGTACATATATAAAATGCATTTAAAAATTATATATAATTAAAATACACGGAATAATTCCTAATCGATTAAAAAATTTATCATTTATTAGTTTGCTAATTTGATAAATTTACTTCGAACTAAATGTAGTTTAACCACAATAAATAATCAAAATACACGAAATGATTCCTAATCGATTAATGTTTATTATTATAATATCAAATTACATTAGAAATCGATAAACACTCAAACATTAAAGCATACTAAGTTTTCCCATCTCAAACATTAAAGCATATTAAGTTTTTCTACATTCCAAATGCTAAAATGATTTATCTTAATGAAAAACTACTCCATATTAAGGTTTCTCATCCCTTGATAGATCTCGTGAAGTATTCCAGCTGACTCAAGTGTGTGGTTCTCGGGATGCCTTTCCATCTCTAGTTGTCCCTCTAGTACACTTATCCTTGCCTCTAGTGTCTTTATCCTTTCAGCCAAGAACTTACAATTTGAGCACTCTGCCATTCCGAGATTCTGTGCAGATCGCGGAGAATGACTTGGTCGTGAAGAAGTTCCCGGAGAATGACTTGGTCGTGAAGAAGTTCCCGGAGAATGACTTTGAGGTGTTGACGGTCCAGGAGAAGCATCCATCCACATAAAGTAGCCACATCCTCTCTCTGTAGTTCCTGGCTGTTACGTAGTAAGGAAATCATAAGAAAAGTCATTTTGACAAGCTAACTATTTTATATTACATAAATAGTTATGCTTTGATAGTTCACCTTTGAATTAGGACATGCGTAGTATCGTTGACCATAGCTGTGATCTCTGCATGATGTTCGTAACACCACATTTCCGTTTTTACACTTGCACAACCAAGTTTGATTAGATCGCTCCATCTGGTGACAGTTGATCGAGGTGGTGGTGAATGTGGTGGTGGTTGTGAGGATAAGAGTGTGTGTGTGCTTGGGAGGATAAGATACTATCTGTTTTTATGGTAAAGAAGAATGCTTGGCGGGAGTATTTGGAGGGAGTTTTTGGCGGGAATTTTTGGCGGGAGTTTTTGGCGGGAATATAGAACCCTAACTCATACATTGAACCTCTAATATAGAACCCTAACTCATACATTGAACCTCTAATATAGAACCCTAACTCATACATTGAACCTCTAACATGAAACCCTAACTCATACATTGAACCTCTAATATAGAACCCTAACTCATACATTGAACCTCTAATATATTGAACCTCTAATATGAAACCCTAACTCATACATTGAACCTCTAATATAGAACCCTAACTCATACATTGAACCTCTAATACGTTGAACCTCTAATGTGTAACCCTAACTCATACGTTGAACCTCTAATGTGTAACCCTAACTCATACGTTGAACCTCTAATGTGTAACCCTAACTCATACGTTGAACCTCTAATATGTAACCCTAACTCATACGTTGAACCTATAATGTCTAACCCTAACTCATACGTTGAACCTCTAATGTGTAACCCTAACTCATACGTTGAACCTCTAATATTGAACCCTAACTCATATGTTGAACCTCTAATGTCTAACCCTAACTCATACGTTGAACCTCTAATGTGTAATCCTAACTCATAAGTTGAATCTCTAATATGTAACCCTAACTCATACGTTGAACCTCTAATATGTAACCCTAACTCATTGAGAAAATAACGAACAACCTTTGCAGCTTGGATTTGATTACGCCGATCTTGGTACCTTCCATCCTCTAGGAAATTTTGCAAGCATGTTGAATAGTCTTGTGGGGGAAACAGTCCGGCCACTTCCCCTTGCTTGCGAGTGGGAAGAAATTCCAGAGGTGTTTAAAGCGCATATTTACCCTACACTTGAGGTATTAATTATTTATTTTACTTCTATCTTATTGTTATCGACGTTTAGATATGCGTGTTATGTTTAAATTGTTTGTTTATTTAAATGCATATGTTTATATGTAGAGCTATTTCAACCTCGCGGAATGGTACAATAACCAGGACAAAGTGGTGGTTGACAGTAATGTATATACGGTGGGGGAAAGGGTAAGGTTTGGGCTGGACCTGAAACTGAGGCTACTTTGGCGCAAAAATAAAAACAGGATCAAGGCTGACCATTATGCAAAACATGATTCGCCCAAAGAGGCAAAGAATCATCCGCCGCCGCCAAGAGTGTGGGGAGACAGAACCCAAGATAATTGGAATGAGTTGGTTGATTGGTGGTCCCATCCGGATCGGGTATCGAGAAGCTTGCAGAATGCCGCTAACCGAGCAAAAAACACGATAATAACCCATCAAGGAAAAAAATCATTCGCGCAAGGAAGGAATGAATATGTAAGACTCTTTATAATTTTTGTGATATTTTAAATGTGTTTATATTGTTTATTTATAGCTCGTTATTAATTTTTTTTTGAACGGCAACTTTTATTAAAAAACTAGCAAGGAGCTAGCAAAACCATTACAAAGAAATTAGATAAGGATG